>VMDO01010079.1:0-73554 GCA_007922755.1 Pedetes capensis
TTTCATCTTTCTTGATTGCTGAATAGTATTCCATTGTGTATATATACCATAGTTTTTTTATCCATTCTTCTGTTGAGGGGCACTTTGGTTGATTCCATATCTTTGCTATTGTGAAAAGCGCTGCATTGAACATGGAGATGCAGGTGTCTCTATGGTATGATGACTCATCTCCCTTTGGGTAAATTCCCAATAGTGTTATTAATGTCATTTGCAACAGACATGGGGAAGGTGATGGGGAGAACTTTTTAGTTTTTCAGAAGATCATGATTTGGTTTAGGGCAAGGTGACCTTGAGGTTAAAGTGAACTGTCTAGTTAGAAAAGCAAGCAGACAGCTGGAATAGACTCTTGGAGTTCTTAGGAGGGGTTGGGTTAGAGACAGATCTACAGTCATTAAGCAGTAATTGATGACTCTCAGAGGACAAGTCTATTTAAAGAGAGCTGCAGAGAGGACCAAGGGCTGGGATTTAGCTCAGTTAGTAGCATCCCCAGCACCTCAAGAATGGGAAAGGATGTGGCAATCCACTCCCAAAGCAATCCTGAAACAATCAGCCATTGCAAACCCTATGAGGGTCACTATGAGTCTGACTGGACTGGACAGCACCCAACAACAACAACAGTAGCAGAGAGAATGGACGAAGGAGAGAAGCCAGCCTAACACTCACATTCTGGAGATGGACACATTTTATGTATGAAAGCTATTAAAAATGGCTACTGAGTTGTTTAAGCAAATTATTGTTTTGTGTGTTTCTAAAGAATTGAAACCACAAAGCTGCCAATTTTATATCAGACTCTTGCCTTGAATTCCTAGTCTCTTTTTTATTCATTCACTCAGGCTCTGTTTTAATGAAGAAGATTGTTTACAGTCCATACAAATTTCTTGTTGGGATTTTTATATTTTACTGCTAGTAGTTAATAACATAGCTGATAGATGAGAGATTATGTGGCAGTAATTGATTTCAGATCTTTGGGCACTAATGAAATCATATGCCAGGATGCTGGGAGAACTTATTTTGTATCCTATCACTTTACTGAATTTGTTTATTAGTTCTAATAGTTTTTTGGTGTCTTTGGGATTTTCTATAAATAAGATCATATCATTTAAACAGCAACAATTTAATTTCTTCCTTTCCAATTTGGATGCCTGTTATTTCTTTTTCTTGTCCAATTGCCCTGGCTGGGTCTTCCAGTACTATGTTGAACAGATAGGGTAAGAGTGGGCATGCTTATGTTGTTCCTGACTTTAGAGGAAAAACTTTCAGTTTTTCA
The DNA here is from genome assembly GCA_007922755.1 of Pedetes capensis. Taxonomy (NCBI): domain Eukaryota; kingdom Metazoa; phylum Chordata; class Mammalia; order Rodentia; family Pedetidae; genus Pedetes; species Pedetes capensis. Next base: position 1,268 of record VMDO01010079.1, read on the forward strand.
CTGTTGAATATGTTAGCTACAAGCTAACATGTATGGCCTTTATTTTGTTGGCATAGGTTCCTTTTGTACCTAATTTGTTGAACTTTTATCATGAAAGGATATTGAATATTGTCAAATGATTTTTCTGGGTCTTAATAGGTACTCATATAGTTTTTGTCTATCATTCTGTTAATATGGTATAACACATTTATTGATTTGCATATGTTGAATCATCCTTGCATCCCAAGTATAAATCCCAGGTATTGATCATGATGAATAATCCTTTCAGTGTGCTGTTGAATTAGGTTTGCTAATATTTTATTAAGGATTTTTGCATCCATGTTCATCGGGGATATTGAGCTATAATTTTCTTTTCTTTTGGTGTCCTTTTCTTACTTGTTATCAGGTTAGTACTGACCTCTTAAAATGAGTTTAGTGGTGGTCTGTCCTCCTCAAGTTTTTGAGGACTTTAAGAAGGATTGGATAAAACACTGAAGAGAGAAGTTGAAGAAGACACTAGAAGGTGGAAAGATCTCCCATGCTCATGGGTTGAAAGAATTAATGTTGTGAAAGAGACTATATTACTGAAAGCAATATATAGATTTAATGGAATCCCCATCAAAATCCCAATGATATTCTTCACAGAAATAGAGAAAAAAATCCCAAAATTCATCTGAAGCACAAAAGGTGCAGAATTTCTTCCTAATTTAGTCTTGGTAGAGTTATATTTCTAGAATTTTGTTATGTTATCCAGTTTATGGGTACATAATTGCTCATAGTGGTCTAATGATCATTTATAGTTCTGGGGTGTCAGTTGTAATGACTCCTTTTTCATTTCTGAGTTTGATTCTTCTTTTTTTCTCTTAGCCTACCTAAATGTCAATTTTATCTTAAAAAAAAACCTCAATTTTTAGTTTTTAATCATTTTTATTGTTTTCCTGGTCTCTATTTATTTCTGCTTTGTTCTTTGTTATTTCCATCTCTGCTAACTGGGGGCTTAACTTTTTCTTTTTTTTTTCTGGTTCCATGGGGTATAACATTAGGTTGTTTACTTGAGAACTTTCCTCTTTTTAATATAAGACATTTATTGGACAAATTTGCCTTTTAGAATTGCTTTTATTGCATCCTGTATATTGTTTTTCCATTCTTTTGTTTCAAGTTTTTTTCTAAAAATTTCCATTTCAATTTTTTCTTTGATCCGCTGTCTGTTCAATGAACATTTTTTGTAAATTCTGCATATTTGTGAATTCTCCAGATTTCTTCCGGTTACTGATTTCTACTTGCATGCTATTTTGTTTAGAAAGATATTTGATAGGATTTTAATCATCTTAAATTTGTTGAGAATTGTTTTGTGGCATAAGAGGATCTGTCTTAGAGAATTTTCCATGTGTACTTGAGAGGAATGTATATTCTGCTGCTGTGAGATGGAATATTCTGTAGATGTCTGTGAGGTTCATTTGGTCTTAACATGTAGCTCAAGTGAGGTATTGAAGTTCCCTATTGTTATGTTGCTCTCTCTCCTTTTAGATCTACTAATATTTACTTCATAAATTTAGGTGCTCTGATATTGGGTATGCATATATTTATAATTGTTATATCCTCTTGATGAGTTGATCTTTTAATTATTATATAATGATCTTCTTTGTCTCTTTTTACAGTTTTTGACCTTAAGTCTATTTTGTCTGATCTTGCTATAGCTACCTCTACTCTCTTTTATTTCCATTTATACCTGGGACCTTGCACATACTTTATAAGTGGTCTACCACTGGGCTGCATCTGTAGCTCATTTTTAAATATTTTTTTATTTTGAGTCAGGGTCTTGCTAAGTTACAAAGGTTGCCTCTGGTCTCCAACGCACCTCCTGCTTCTGCTTCCCAAGTTGCTGGGATCACAGGTGTGAGCCACCATGCCTGGCCCCCTCTTCTAGTCTTTACTGAGTGGTTTTAGTAGGTTAAGGTCTTCTCCTGTTAGGATCCCAGACTAATACTTCTGAGATCACAGTTAAGTGGAATTGGAGCTGGCTACGTGGCTGCTACCCTGTCCGCAGTGGTGTCTGCAGTTGGTAGGCCTAGCACCAGGGGTTCTCACGGGCATGGCTTCTGTCTGGTCCTTGGCCATACTGGACCATCTCCAGGACCTTTCTTCATAGGGCTGGTACTGTTCTGCTTCAGGATCTACAGACAGTGGGCTTGTAGTTAGCTTTGCAGATGGGTGTGAGTTCCCGTGTGTCCCTGGGAAGGCTCTTACTGGTTTCGTGGATGGGTCTCTGGGTAGGTATAACTGTCCTAGTCAATGGTTGAAGGACTAGAAAAGAATCACAGGAATGCCTCAGGGTCCACACCTGGAATTGAGGAAGGCAGGCCCTCCCAGAGGGCTCAGGAGGGTGTGTCTCCCTCTGTGTTTTGTGCGGTTGGAAGGTCTAATCTCTGACCACAGCTATGAGGAACTGGAGCCAAGTATCAGAGCCATTTTGGGTCCACAGTCGGACCAAGGTCAGGAGTAGGACCAAAGCATGAATGGGCCAGCTGCCAGGGGGGATGGTGCTGATCACAAGACCAAAACCACACAAGTCTGTAGCTGAGTCCATAGGGGAATGCGAGTCATTTCTGGGTCTGGAGCCAAGGCTGCCATGTCTGAGCCTGCCACCTGCCCCGGGGCACAATTCTGCCCTCTCAGAAGGCCTTTCTACATTTTGGGTTCTAGCAAGATTTCTTAACTTCTTACCTGGGTCCCAAAGTTCCCACAAGGCACCTTTGGGTGTGGATGGCTGTGAAGTCATTTTGCTGTGGAGGGTACTAATGGGAGCATCCTGTTTGGCTACCTTACTGATGTCCTCCTGAGTTTTCTTATTCAAAGTTTAAATCAGTATTTTGGATAGAAATGTCATATAGGTGACACAGATTGGGATTAAGAGTTAGTATGGTAGGTAATAGGATCTGGATGCAGTGTGTCAATAAGCTAGATTAATGAACTAAATTTAACATAATGAAATTTCACAGGAATAAAAGCAAAAATCCAGTTAGAACCTTAAATGTGCTTCATAATTATCTTCCCTACTCTCTTTTCACAATCTTTACCAGTATTAATTACTCTTTTCTCTGTGTCCATTAGCACTGTAGATGAAGCCTATCAGAGCACCTTTCACACTGTACTGTTCATTAGTCTCTCTCAGCCCTACCCTATGTCATCAACACTTTGAGGGGGGATCTGTTGCTTGGTATTTCCTCAGTCTGCTCTCCCTTGTTGTTGTGGTTAGGTGCCATTGAGTTGGTGTTGGACTCATAGCGATCATATGTACAATAGGTAAAACACTATTGTCAGTGCTTCTCTGCTTTCTGTAGGGTTTTCAATGGCTGATTGATTTTTGGGAGTGAGTTGCCAGGTCCTTCTCCCAAGCCTACAGCTCCCGGTGTTCCCTGGTAGTCTCCCATACAAGTACTAACCAGGGCCAACCCTGCTTAGCTTTGGAGTTCTGATGGGATCAGATGCCACAGTGCTACGGCTGCAAGCCTGCTATCGTTGTTCTTGTTGTTAGGTGCCCTCAAGTCCAGTCTGGCTCATAGTGACCCTCATAGGGTTTTCAATGGCTGATTGTTTCAGGATTGCATCGGGAGTGAATTGCCACATCCTTCTCCCATTTTTGTAGTGCTGGGAATCAAACCTGGGAACTCAGAGACTGCAGAGAAGCGCTCTACCAACTGAGTTAAATCTCAGCCCCTGCTATCCCTAGGACAGATTAAATAACTGACTAAATAAACAAAGTAGAGTTTAGAAGCAGCACTTTGAAAAAGTTTTAGCCCCACTACCTTGGTCCAACAACATGATGTAGTTGATAGAATATTAACCACAATGGGATGTTAATGGCTATGAACTGGTTACATCTACTAACTGATCCTTTGCTATTAGAATTTCACCAATAAATGGACTGGAAAAAAAATCAAACAAACAGTAATGATTGGAGTGGGCGGGTATCTTAGAGAGTTTTGAATTTACCCAAACCATTTTATAGGTGAAGAATTAGGTGAAATAGGAAAGAAGAGAGGCGATCTGGCCAGGTCCACATGGCTAATCATGGTGGGATAGACTCGGAGACTCTTGACTCTTAATTTTACTCTCACTTTGAGTAGTTTTGTATTTTTTATTTATATGAGAACATACTTGGGTAGTAATTTCAGACATGTTTTTTACTGTCATCAATTAGTAATTGTGCATGATAAAAGATTTTATGATAGGCAGTATAGTCCATAAAAGTCAAGACAGTAATTTAAGTTTCCATTTCTTTTAATAATGAGTAATGTAATCATTCACATCTGTTTGTTGCCTTGTTTATAAAAGTTTTAAAGGAGAAATTCATTTAGTTAACTTTTATTAAGTCTGTAAGGCGTTAAGTATATTTCTCTATTATTTTTAATGTCAAAGCATCTTTCTTTGGAAGTTATATTGTTATTATGAATGACTCTTGGGAAGAGTGTAGAGAAGGAAGCCGTGGAGAAAACAGGAAAAGGAGACTGTAGGGGATGATTCATTATTGGATTCTTATGTCACAACTGCTTCCTCCTAAAGGCATCTTTTTTTTTTAATTAATTTTTTAATAACATGTATTAATTGTACAGAACAATGGATTTTATTGTGACTTTTAAAAGGCATTCTGTTCTTGAAGATGTCTTTTTCCCGATATGGAGGTTCTTCTGTATATTTAATTTTTCAACTAAAATGGATATTCACAGTTGTTAAAAAGGATTGTACAAGTGAGTGTATAGTGGTAGGCACTAGTGCCCTGATTACTACCTCCCACTTGTAGAAGGAACCAATTTTATCTTTTAGTTGCTAAATAATATATTTTTATGTCTTTACTTTTAACATATGTAATTATTTGAAAATAGGCTGGGGTTTAGCTCAATTGGTATAGTGCTGCTCCATACTTCCTGAGGACCCAGGTTGGATCCTCAGCATTGCAGAAATGGGAGAAGGATGTGGCAGTCCACTCCCAAATCAATCCCAGAGTGGTCAGCCATTGAAAACCCTATGAGGGTCACTGAGTGTCAGACATGACTAACAACAATTAATTGGAAAGGTGACTCATTTGCATGGTTCAAACACAGAAAAAAAACAAAACCATTTTTACTCTCATATCATCCAGAAAATTCTTCATATTGATATCCAAGCAAATACAAAAGTGTTTTTCCACTCCTTTTTATGTAAATGTGTACTTTTGTCACTTGACTTATCAATCTTAATCATTATGTATTGACTTCTCCTTGGGATAAAGGAAGTGTCGTTTCTTTCTATCAGCCTACTTCACTAAACCCCCATCTCTCAAGACAGGCCCATCACTATTTATTATTCGCCTTTTGATTAAATTCTCAATGTTAAGCTTTCTGTGTCATCAGCTTTAAATGGCACCCCTTGATTTCCCATCTTGTAAAACAAGGTCTATAACATCTGTAAACTTTCCCCTAGCTCTACCCCTTTATTTTTCTTCTTCCAATTTATAACATATCTCTTTATTTTTATATTATCATTGTTGATAACATCTGCATTCTGTTCTTTCCCCATAATTAAGCCGTCAGTGATTTCTTCAGAGCTTAAATTTTAAAAGTTAAAAACCATTAAATAGCTTTTACAATATAATGACCAAGTAAATATTTTTCATTGAGGATCCAAGGGGTATATTGTGATTATGTTTCTTTTTTTAAATAAAGATTTCATAAAGATTCTTTTTTTTTTTGCATTGTCTGCCTTTATCACCTTCTTAAGTCTACCCAGTGTCCCTGGATCTCAAGGATAGAATCAAATCTGCGGAATCCCTTTTGTGAAGGGGCATCGCTGATTCCTCCATCTGCTGCTGCTTTCTGCTGGGTTGACAGACCCTGGATCAGCTACCCAGCTGTCACCCCAGAATGACATTTTCTCATTCTTGGCCAAATACAGTTTTTAGAATTTAATGTCTTTTTCTTCCTGCTTTGCCATGTGACTTTGAGCAAATATTCAAGTAATTTTCTAAGAAAGGGGACAGAAAGGTAAACTTTATGCATTATTAGTCCATGCATTTCTAATGATGTCTTTATTCTCCTGGTGCATGTCTGCTGATGTCTTTATTCTGTCCTGATGATTATGCAGTTGACTAGGTGTGATTTCTAGACTGAAAATAATTTCCCCATCATAACTGGAAGGCATTTCTCATTATCACTGAAAGTCCATGATTCAGACACAAAGTCTGATGTTGATCTGATTTTTCATTTTCTGCAGATAACTTTTTCATTCTGGCAGCTTCTAGAACCTTCTCTTCATCTTTGGTGGTCTGAACATGTTAACACAATCCATCTAAGGGTGGGCCTTTCACATTTTACTTTCCTGATTATTGGATGTCTCTTCAAAAAGAAGACATACGTCCTTTGTTTTAATAAATATTCTTCTATTAGCTTGAGGTCCTGTTACCTAATAATTTAGCCCTCAGCTGGGGAGTGATGGGGAAGAGGAGGCAGCAGTCTGGTCTGCAACATTTAATTAATTCTCATTAATTAGCACCCACTGCTGTCAGCCCTGTATCATGCTCACAGTACCTGGCGTTTTGGCACCTGAGTCTGTGTGGGTTTCTGTGGGGCAGGTCACCTCCTCTCTGGCCTATAGGTCCCCCAAAGTTGTATTTGCTGCTCAGCTTCCTTTACCATGCTTCTTCAGGCATTGTTTTCTAGAAATGTGCTTTAATCTTTTTAAGCTAATGGTTCCCTCCTGTTCTCTACTCTAGTGCTTTTATGCCATTTTTAAAAATCCCTTCATTATAGGGATAATGGGGCCTTGGGTGGGAAAAGAAAGCAACTCAGGGATTGTCACCCCAAGGTTTGAAGAGCTCTGTTAGATCTCAGGCTTGGTAGGGAAGTCCTGGAGCCCTGCCTCAGTGATGAGGGGTCAGCACCTTGTTGTTGCTGTTAGGTGCCATCAGGTTGGTGTCTGATTCATAGTGACCCTGCATACAACAGGCGAAACACTATTGTCAGTGCTTCTCTGTCATTCATAGGGTTTTCAATGGTGGATTGATTTTTGGGAGTGGGTTGCTGGGTCTGTCTCCCAAGCCTATAGCACCTGGTGTTCCCAGGCGGTCTCCCATCCAGCTACTAACCAGGTCCAACCCACTCATCTTTTTATGCAGCCTAGAACTTGGCACATTCAATCCACACTGACTAAATGTCTGCTAAGTTACTATAGACGTGAAAACTGAGTTGCTGTGTTTAGGAATGAGAAAGCAACCTCTTCATATTCAGCTTTAGCCAGATCTTTACCAATAGATGAATACTGACTTGTGTCTCCCTCATCTCCACCCCTGGAATACATAATCATTAAAAGGATATACAAAAATTTTGTGGTTTTATGGTAGATTTGATACCCACCCCCCTTACTTCTTTTAAACTGAATTGCCACCTTTGGTGATGTCATTTTCCATAAACTTGTTGTTGTTAGGTGTCGGCAAGTCGGTATTTGACTCATAGCGACCCTCATAGGGTTTTCAATGGCTGACTGTTTTGGGATTGCCTTGGGAGTAGATTGCCAGGCCCTTCTCCCATTTTTGTGGTGCTGGGAATTGAACTCAGAACCTCAGAGACTGCAGCGCAGTGCTCTACCCACTGAGCTAAATCCCAGCCCCTTCCATAAACAAGCTGTCTGAGTAGTAGTTCCTCTATGTATGTATCTTTTAATTGCCTAGTTTTTCCTTGCAATTAGAAAGAGGCTAAAACTTGACACTATTTTAATGTAAGTTAAGGTGAATTGTAACTAACATAAGGATCTTGTGGTGGTGTAAACTGATGTTTACAGCAGCATTTTATATACAGTGAAGTGCTATCGAAGTTTGAGTTTTTATTGATATTACAAGGTTAGGAACTGCCAGGATTGTTTGTTAAGCTTTGCTATTTTGAGCCAGGATTAGGGGACTAATTAGCATGCTCTGTCATCTACTTTTGTACTTTAAGTGCAGAAGAAATGATCTTGTAATACTCAAGTTGTAAACCTTAAATAGCAATTATAGCGATAAAGGAGCTCTGCATAGTGTATGATTCTTCTCAGATTTATTTGGCAAGTGGAGACCTAACTTGAAGGAAGTATAGAGACTGCAGCTTGCTTTTAAGATTTCTGGCCATATCTCAAATATAAATGTAATACGGCCCCACTGGTAAAAATCTACTGACCCATGTCTGGTGCTGTGTGGCTAGTTCTATTGAAGTCATCAATCATCCCTGCCTGACTGGCGAGGAGCATGGTAGAGCCTGACCACCGATCAGAAGGGCTGAGACATTGAGTTATCATTGAATGTAACAACTGTGCTCTTTCTGCTGCTCAAAACCTACCTCCATCCCTTTTGTCCACTATTTTGAGACTTTTAGAAAATGTCATTATACGAGCAATCAGTTTGGTGGAAAAAAATGGAATATAATTCATTTAAATCTCTGTTGCGACTTTAAATTTGTCTCCAACTTTTACCTGTACACTTGGCCTAGGTATAAAGAGCATGCATAACATGATGTGCTACTTTTATTACGTAGCATTTATTAAATATAATTTGTAAAATTATGTGCTTATGTATATAGTGTCTGCTTTTTTGTGGTAAGAACACTTTAACATAAGATCCACCCTCTTAACATTTTCATTGTAGAAAACAGTATTATTAACTGCAGGTACAGTGTTGTTTAGCAAACTTCTGTAACTTGATCATCTTGTATAATTGAAATTTCATTGTACTATTTCTAATGATGGTAAAGTATTCATAATGTTGATACACTGTAATATAATTCATAATGTTGATATACTGTAACCTTTCTTTCATTGCTAGGAGTTTGTGTGTTTCTCTTTGTTTATTATCACAAACAGTATTAGTGCAGGCATCTTTGTATAAAAGATTTGCTTTTGGATTATTTTCTGGAATATATCCTCAAGGTGGAATTATGAGGTCTCATGTTCTATGTCTCTTGTATAGGCAGTTATTTTGGTCTTCAGGATGATAAGCCTATGCTTTTATTTATTGTACACTTCATTAGAGAGTCCAGGCATTTTCCATGTAATGATTTATCATTTGTGTTTACTTATGGAAAGGAGAACCAGCAGTTTGATTATTGTATCTGCATCTGGTAACTGGCTAGAAAAAGTTTGAATGTGGGAGATCAATGTCTTCAGCTTTTAAGGATCCTGTCAGCTTCTAGCCTAATCTTCACAAGTGCTTTTCCAAAGAGTAGATACCTTCAACCAAAATGCAGCATGGCTAGTAAGAATAATGCAAGTCAAGTTGTTAGCAGCAAATCCTGTGGCAGAGGTTTCTTGTTTAGCTTAATTTCCAATCCTAATAGCTTGCTGGGGCTGAGGTTTAGCTCAGTTGCTAGAGTGCTGCTGTGCACTTTCTGAGGTCCTGGATTTGATCCCCAGTACTGAAAAAAGTGGGAGAAGGATGTGGCAATACACTCCCAAAACAATCCTGAAATAATCAGCCATTAAAATCCCTATATAGGGTCGCTGTGAGTGGGATCCCCATTCTACAGCACCTAACAACAATAGCTTGCTGAGAGCTCCTCCTCTCAAGGACAAGATGAAGGAAGGTGTGGGCTGGGGAGCTGGGCAAGATGTCCGCACGAGAGGTGGATGTGGCAGAGATGAACTAAGCATGTTGCACAGGCTTTTCTGGGCCTCCTCCTCATGCAAAAGTTAATCCAAATAAAAGGTAATTACAATATTAGGCAGTGGGGTTAAAAAAAAGTACTGACTGGGCCACAGAAGTAATTCTTTCAAGAAAATAATTACTCAGAATTAAAAGGCCACTTTATTTCCATCAAAGTCAAACATAAAAAACTAGTAGTAATTAAAATGAAGGACATAGTATATTAACTCACCACTAGATAGATTTATATGTGTTGTCATGTCCTTTGTTTTTAAAGGGTAAATTTTCCAAAGAAAGGGTAGGGAAACCATATAAAATGTCATATGAAGAATGCTTTTGCATTCTTTGGTAAAATTGCTGTTGGGACATTGCCCATTGGTTTTAATTTTTGCTTCTAAAGATCCAAATGATAAAAGCCATCCAGATTCAGAGCTAGGAAAAAGCTGATTTTTTTCTGAAAAGATTGTTTATTTTGTTAGATAATAAGATGTATGTAACCAATATATATGTCCCTTTTTCCTCCCTGTCTCTTTCTGTCTCTGTTTCTGGCTATAGAATAAATGGCAAGTGAATGAATGAGTCAAAAGGGAGTTAAGACATAAAGGAATTATTTAAGGCTGCTCATTCCTGGAATGTCTGTCATAAGAACTATAATTAAATTAAGTAATAAAGACATTATCCCCATCAAGGATGATTTTCAAGTCCAAGGCGGTATATTTTGGCGGTAGCTAATTGATGATTCTGTTTCAGAGTAGCTTTGCAAATATTTGGGACTGTTCCTATGAAGCTCTAAAACTGATTTTTTTTTCCCCATGAAGACTTCACTTCTCCCTAGATCCTTTCCAGCATTTTGCTGAAGGGGGCAGGCTGCCTAACCCTAGCATGTACGCCACAGGGTAGCAGGCGCTGGTTCCCCTCTCAGCAAAGGGCAGAGCTGGGGTTAGACTCACCATCAAGTCCTGGCATTATTAAAGGAGAGGGCTGAGAAGGGCTCAGCAAGGAGCTTGAGACCCCGAGAGGAAATGTGCGTCTACCCCTGCACATAACCTGCACGGGGCACAGCTGGAACTTTTGCCCTCTGAATCCACATTCTGGCCCCTTTCCCAGGCCACGTGGTGTTTTCATCATAAGAGGGGTTGACGTTGCCAGTGATTTCTGCTGAGCCTTGGCTGATTCACCAGGACACAAGCTGGTTGACCAGAGACCAACACGAGGTGGTGTCTAAGAGTCCTGTAGGCCACTGGCTTCTGAGGATAGAGGCCAGAGAAGTGGGGGTTCCTCCTGAGTTCATCTGACTTTTCTATTCTTTCATCATTGATTTAATACCAAAAATATGTAACTTTTGTTTTCTACTAATGAATTGTGGTGTATCCTCATAGGGGAAATTAAAAAAAAAAAAAAAATCCCGGGTATGAGTATAGTACTAGATCTCAAATTCTACAAATACGTTCCCTCTGCCTCTCTCCCCCAGCCTCAGCTCTGGTTCCTTCTGTTCTTCCTGCACTCAAGCCATTTAAAATACAGACATTTACTGCTCTCCAAATACTGCTCTACACGAAGGTGCTGTTATTTTCTCTCAGCTCAAGTTAACCACTTTTTAGCCAAAAGCTCAGGATGAATATCTGCTCAGTTCTTGCAGTTGATTTCGAATGCCTTTCAGACACACAGAATTTAATTGTACAAACCCCAGTCTCTTCTGCACTTGCTCATCCAGGACCTTGCTTTCCGGGACATGATCCCTTTGTTAGTTTGATGTCTTTTGAACAGTTAGACTCTGCCAAAATATTAAAACAACATGTTTTAATAACTAATCTAAATGGGCTTCTCTATACCTTAGGGACACACAGACATCATACTTTTGTTCTGGGTGGACTGAGCCCAAAGTAAAAAAATACAAATAAGCAAACCCTCTGTATTTCAGATTCTAATCAAACGACCCATGTGGTTCTACGCTCCTTCTTTAAAGAATGTGTTCGTAGCAAACCATCCAGTTGGTGTGAAACAGATATTCAAAATGAGAAAGGGAATTACAAACATAGTGTGATTAATTACATAGGCCTCTTTAGGATATTTTATGGGATATTAATTGTGCTGGTAATTATAGCTAAGCCAGTGGCTCACATTGGTAATTTTTGTTCCATTGTTCTATTGTTCAGAAGGGGGAAAATGCTACCAAAATGTGTCAGTCAAGTTAAAAAAGTGGTTCATGTTTTCTAGAATTATTTACAACATCTACATTATACATTTCTGAAGGATCCTGAAAAACACAGTTTGAGATAATATCTTATTTTCTTATTTTTTATTTATGTATTTTTAAACTCCCTGGCTACTTGTTTTCAAATTATAGAGACTTTGAGCTTGTCTGCAGTTCATATTTTGCAGATAGAATTTTTTTTAAACAATAAAGCAGAAGAAAGTGGATAATGCAGATAACCCCAATTAAAGGGAAACCAGGTCCCGCATGGATACCGCCTGATTCATTATAAACTACAGCTTTAGAATTTGGAAAATTGTGTTATAAATCATGATGTCATTTCCAGGTAATCACATTCGGGCAATGCGTCCCCTGAGAGAGTGTGCTTGTCACAACAGCTGTGTCATCCATAGGGCTGTAGGAGAGGTTGGGCAGATCAGAATTGTAGTGTGACGTGCGGGCTGATTGTGCGATTCTTTGTCATTATTACTCACTGGAAGAAGTAAAAGAAGTTCATTGAAACAAAAATACCTACTTACACTTAAAGTTCATCATGTAAATTAAAATGCCCTTGGTCACTGAGACAGTTGCTTATTTTGGTACAGTTTCTATTACAAAATAAGTTCAAAAGATCAAGTCTCAGATAAACAAGAGGCATTGTTACACAAAAGAAAGATTGTGGATGTTGGAGGTAAAACTGTCCTGACATTTTGTCACTAATTAATTAGATGTGACCTAATATATTTTAATTTATTTTTAACCTAAGTATCACCCTTTGCACAGTGATTTATTTATTCATTCAGAAAGTAAATCTTTTTCTTTTTTAAAAGAATTTCTGTACTGAGGGTTTGAACCCAGGGCCTCAAACACTGTGCTGCCTCTAATATATGTGTGTGTGTGTGTGTATACATTTATGTATATGTATATGTATATATACATATATATACGTGTGTGTGTATATATATGTGTGTGTGTGTGTGTATATATATATATATATATACACACACACATATATATATACATTTGTGTGTGTGTGTGCGTGTGGTACTAGGGGTTAAACCCAGGGCCTCGCGCTTGCATGCTCTGCAATTGCTGGATCACTGAACTGTACCCTCAGCCCATTTTTTTACTTTTTGAGACAGGGTCTCACTAAATTACGCAGACTGCCTCTGGTCTCAACCTTGCGATCCTCTTGCCTCCGCCTCCCAAACTGCTGGGATTATAGGTGTGTGCCACCATACCTGGCTCATATTTTGAGACAGGTTCTCAATAATTTGCACAGTCTGCCTCTGTTCTTGAATCTGTGATCCTCCTGCCTCAGCCTCCCCAGTTGCTGGTATTACAGGTGTGTACCATAGTGCCTAGCAGCAAATATACTTTGAGTGTTTATTATTTGACAAACACCTTGCTAGATGCTGGGAATAATGGGATGAGTGAAAAAGAAGCCCTTGGGGCTGGGGATATAGCTCAGTGGCATTGCACTTGCCTAGCATGCATGAGGCTCTGGATTTTATTTCCAGCTAGAATTACAGATAGATTTAAAAAAAGGGGAAGGGGAGGAAGAGTCCTTGATCCCATGGAGCTGATGGTTTAGTAGGAAAGCCAGGCGTTTCACAGATAATCACACAAATGATACAACTACAGTTATGGTAAGTGCTGTGAACAGAAAGAATATCGAGTTAAGTAGTAAAATTGCAATAATATTTCCTCCTCTTCAAGACTCTGACACATAAAAAGCACAGTGAATGGTGGTATTGAAAGTATTGTTAGTGTTATTACAATGTCATCCCAAAGCAAAACACGATCAGGTGAGGACAGACAGTGCAGACCATGAGGTTCAGGCTGTGGGATAAACTAATGAGACAGGGTGAATTCAAGTTGAGGGGGTTTGAGGTGTGACTACATGAATTCAATACAGTCCTCCCAAGGCACAGATGGTACCTTCTAGGGGTTCAAGTGCCTGTTACACAGATGGATCTTTGAGTGTTCTCTGGTTAAAGCTCTGTTCCTAGAAGGTGGATGGGTTAAGGAAGATTGTATTCCAGGGATTACCTTCTAAAAACTCCTGTTATGTTACGCTCTTCAGAATTCCCTGTGTACATACATATATGCATAAAAATACACATATACATATGTGTGTATGCATGTACATAGCTGTGCCTTCTATAGGATCTAGGCACTTAGCTTATAACTATAAGCAGGAAGGAGGCTTCCTAGGTCTTCACCCTGAAGTGAGAAATCAGGCTGCTATAACTCCAAAAATAGAAATTCTTTGAAGAGTTCACTGAGAGGTGAGAGACTTTTTGAGCCCTCTGGTTACTTTCTGTAGCAGCTGTTCTGTATGCAGACACGTACTTTTTTGGTGTGGCAGGATGATGGTAGGCAATGGCATTCTAGATGTTTTTCTAGGTCTGGAGTGGTGTATTAGTTAATTTTCTCAACACTGGGACAAATACCTGACATGAACAAGTTAAAGGAGAAAAGATGTATTTGTGCTCATGGTTTTGGAGGGTTTAGTCTGGCGTGGTTGGCTCCATTGTTCTGGGCCGATGGTGAAGCAGAGCATCATGACAGTGGAAGTGTGTGGTGGAAGAATGTCATGGCCTCATGGCGGAGAGGAAACAGAGAGAAAAACAGGTCAGTGTCAAGGTATAACCTTCAGAGGCACACCCCCAGTGACCTACTTCCTTTAGGTAGGCTCCACCTTCCAAAGTTTCCACAGCTTCCTAAAATAGTACCACCCACTGGGAACCAGGCATTCAAACATGTGCCTGTGGGGCACACTCCTTTCAAACTATGAAAAGTGGTAACCTCATTATGATAATGCACACCCTCCACAAATACTGTAGACAGGGAGCATATTGACTGTTGGCTGATGAATGGCAAAATTTCCTGGAGCATTACTGTTCTGGGAGCGGTTGCCCAATTTGAGAAAGAACTGGATATGAGAGATCTGAATTCTCTGCTCAACTGACGTGGAATAGCAGGTATAGAATTCAGTCATGTTTTCCTTGCTAATAATAGTCGTGGTTTATTGGGGATTCGGCTAAGTGATTCTCATCTAGAATTTCATGTAATTCTTAAAACAGTGAGGTAGGTCTAGTTATTCCCATTTTATACATAAGGACAATCAAAAATAACACCTAATGGTAAATAGCCCAGCACAGTCTTGAACTTAACTGGCCACTGTTGTCCCTGTTTGTTCTCTTGTTGTGGAAGCTGCACAGACACTGACTTACCTGTTTCATTTGCCATTGTAGTCCCACAGGCTGGTGCGGTGCCTGGCCCTGGGTTAAATGGTGGATCAGCACCTCTTAGGTTGCAAATGACAGAAATGTCGCAAAAATCAGCATAAGCAAAAAGCAGACTTTATTGGCTCCTGTAGACAGAAGTTCAGTAGTGAGGTACAGACTTCAGACGTGGTGCACCCAGTGGACAGATGATGTCATTAAGAGTGCCTTTCTTTCCATCTTTCCACTGTGTTTCCCTGTGTTGGCGTCTTTCCCGGGAAGACTCTCTCCGTGGGGAGGCAATTAGAGCAACCAGCAATTTCAGACCACTGAGCCCAGAAATAAGAGGCTGTTTCCTTCAGGCTGTTGTAACAGAAGCCCTAGGGATGACTCTGATTAGCTTGGTTGGGTCAAATGCCCATTTCTGAAGTAATTATGAGGCTAGGGAGCTGATGTCCTTAATCCGGAGCTGGAGGATGGAGGCGGCAGCCTCACCTGGACCCCGTGGACTGATGGTCAGGAGCAATAGTTCCTATGTCCACTGTGAAAGCTCTCCCATAAATCTTGGCCAAATAAGTGAGTGAGGAAGGAATGAATACCTGCTCTGTCCTAGAGAACTTGCAGAGAGCACGAAAAGTCTAAAAATAAGATATCATGAATCAGGGCGTATAGTAACCCTGCAGTGCATTTTTGTTGAATGAGTGCAGGAATAAACAAATAACTTTGTGAGGGCAGATAGAATCTGTTTTACATAGGAAGACAGTTAAAGAAGCTCTCCATTTCAGAGTAGTGAGGATTTGAAGGGGCACCCTCCAGTCATTCTGGTTTTATGTTTCCTGGCCCCCCTCCCATACTGGGAGAATGGATGGTACATAATGAAGGAATTGCATTTTCCATGCAGGCTTCCGGCTGGGCCCCCTGTGGTAGAGAGGGGCAAATGTAGATTCCTGAGGGCTCCTGAGAGGGGAAGAGTCGAGTGGAGTTTCTTGGAAGTCTCGTTTTAATCTTCAAGATTTATGCAAACTTTGGATTCTGGCTTATGATATTTACATGTGCCTTTTCATGATGAATTAATATATAGAGTTAATTACTGTTGAGGAAAAAAAAGCAAAGCTAGAAGTATTTCCTGCTGGCCTTAGTGGAAGAGAAAAATGCTGTTTAATTGACTATTATCAATTTCGGAAAATTGGATTGAATTCAGGAGAACCAATACCACAAATCAGTTTCATTGCTCAGGCATTTCCTTTGGCATTGGTTTCTCAATATTTCAGACACACATGAATAGACACTTTACAATCACTTAGGGAAGATGCTTAAAATATGACTAAAGGAGGTGGGGAGATGAAATGCTGTTAGCATCCTGTTGAGACATCTCTTTCCTGGTTAGAGAATAAGTCATTATTCAGATGGTCTCTTAAGGAAAATTGTTCAAAAAACTCTAAATGTGAGAAGAGTTCTGATGACTATATTTTTAATTTTACTACTGATGCTTTAATTTTTGTCATATGAATGAATGTCCCAGATAATTTGTTGTCCTCATGATCCTTACTTTTCACCCAGCTACCAGATTTCACCTTATTTCTCTCCCTTTCTCTCTCTCTCTCTCTCTCTCTCTCTCTCTCTCTCTGTCTCGTTTTTTTCAGCTGACTTGTCTTGTGTAGCAAAAACACTCAGCTTTGTTACTCTTTTGTACTTTTCAGTTGTTACTTGCTAAGTCTGT
This sequence comes from Pedetes capensis, assembly GCA_007922755.1. Classification (NCBI taxonomy): domain Eukaryota; kingdom Metazoa; phylum Chordata; class Mammalia; order Rodentia; family Pedetidae; genus Pedetes; species Pedetes capensis. The sequence goes on from VMDO01010079.1 coordinate 18,031, forward strand.
TAAAAAAGCTGGCCGGCTCTGTGAACTACTGTGTCACTAAAGTGAAGAATGAATTCGTTCAACTTATCCAGGTTTTTTTTTTTTTTTTAATGAATATATTTTTCCTTCTATGAGGAAAACCAAGAATTAATCCCTGTTTTCAAGAATTCTGGCTAGTGCCTTCTGCTAAGCCAGCACAGAAGTCACTTACCTGGCAGTACAGGTTTGCTGCGGTAAAGAAGTATTCCATTTACAATACACATATGTTTAAATTAGTTCTGACTGGTATCTCCCCTTCAGTCTCTCCTGGCTCCTGGAGCGGGTAGAGAGGAATAGTTGTTTAATTGCCATGTTGGGATGGGGACCTGGTGGTCTGTCTGCTCACTTGACAGATTTTCAGACAGGACGTCTGCCTTCAGCCTCTCCCTCCAGCCTCATCTTCCAATTTTTGAGCCTTTTCAATGTTTTTACTCTGCCATCTTGAAAATGGAAGTTGAGTATGTCTTTCCAGTGTGTGAAAACGTGTCCCTCACCATTGTCATTCGATAATTATGTCTCTCAGTTTGGTCATTCCATTTTTGTCCCTGAAATTGTTTTGACTACATTATTCCATTTTTGTCCCTGAAGCTGTTTTGACCACATTATTCCATTTTTGTCTCTGAGACTGTTTTGACCACCATCTCCAGTTTAAGGCTTCAACAAATTTCCTCTCAGTATATGCGGTTCCTTCTAAAGAGATTCTGTGAGCAGCCTTGAAGACAGCTTAGAGCAATCATTTTATTTGTTTGTTTTATGGAGCTTTGTATCGTGTTGCTACTGGCCATTATGCATCCCTTTTTGGATTTAAAAGTTGCTGGGAGTGTTCATTCAGACTTTGCACGATTGGTTTTATAAAATGTCACTTTAAGCTGAACAGCTCTGCAGACTTCTTGCACATGTGTTCAGACAGGAGTCAGCCACAGGAGCCTCATTTGCATCAACACATAATCAAACTCACATTTTAAAGAAACAGTCTTTGCTCTTTGGACTGACTATTGCTATTCACTATAGATTCATTAACTGTGGCCAAGGGAATCTTGCTGCTATCAGCTCACTGTGGGGATTGTCAGGAACAATGAATAGCATGTCTGTCTCGATCCTTAATACCTTCACGTTGTAAATGATTTTAGTCATTCTCTTGCATATCTGCATGGTTTTAAAACCTCTACTTCCCATTTCCTGTTCTAAATGTCTTTCTTAATTGTAAATATAACTTTTAAATCATTACACTTTCACAAAGTAAATAAGTAATTATCCTGAAAGTACAGGCACTATGATTTTGGTTATTTTTGTGACATGGTGAACTGGATTTGAAAGTAGTTATATGTTGATAAAGAGAACTTTTGATTAATGGCAATTATGCAAAGAGTTGAACCAGTGGGTTTTTATGTAATCAAATGTGAAACAAACAAAAGTCGACAACATGCTTTATAAAGTGATAAGACAAATATAATTTTTAAAATATTGTCCCCCGGGGGTCCAGGGAGTTCTGAGCTGTCACAGATTCCAGCTGCAAGACAGGTGAGGGAGCATGCTGGCTTTGGCAGTTTTTTCCATAATGTAATCTTACTACACTACAGGGACTATGACAATGATATTTAGAAGGTGCTACAGTTTTAAGTCTTAGTTTTCATGAAAAAAGACCAAAAGACCCTGTTGTTGTTAGGTGCCGTCGAGTCGTGTCCGACTCATAGTGACCCTCATAGGGTTTTCAATGGCTGATTGTTTTGGGATTGCCTTGGGAGTGGATTGCCAGGTCCTTCTCCCATTTTTGTGGTGCTGGAAATCGAACTCAGGACCTCAGAGACTGCAGAGCAGCGCTCTACCAACTGAGCTAATAAATCCCAGCCCATCCTCTCAAAATCAGCTCTTCTAAGAGCAGATATTCTGCTAATCTTAATGAGCCTGACAAGTGATCTTTGTTCTTGTTGTTAGGTGCTGTCGAGTGGGTATCTGACTCATAGCGACCCTCACAGGGTTTTCAATGGCTGACTGTTTCGGGATTGCCTTGGGAGTGGATTGCCAGGTCCTTCTCCCATTTTTGCGGTGCTGGGAATTGAACTTGGGACCTCAGAGACTGCAGCGCAGCGCTCTACCAACTGAGCTAAATCCCAGCCCGACGAGTGATCTTAAGAGTATAGAAATCCAAAGGTTGTTCCCCTTCTGCCTCCCATCAGTCAATGAATAGGAAACATGGCATTAATCAAGGCAACTTTCCAAATAATTATAGTTCAGTTTAGGACCTATCAGATGGTGCAAATGAGGGGAACAGGGGAATACACAACCTGTCTTTGTTCTCAAATTATCATCAAATTATCTAAAAACATTGCACCAGTACTAGGAATGTTGTTGTTGTTGTTGTTGTTGTTGTTGTTAGGTGCCATCAAGTCAGGTCTGACACATAGTGACCCTATATACAACAGAATGAGACACTCCCCAACACTGTGCCATACCTGGCACTATGTCAGTGCTTCTTTGCTATTTATAGTATAGGGTTTTCAATGGCTGATTTTTTTCAGGATTGCTTCAGAAGTGGGCTGTCATATCCTTCTCCCATTTTTGCTGAGCTGGGGATTGAACCCAGGGTCTCAGAGAGTTCAGAGCAGCACTCTACCAACTGAGCTAAATCCCAGCCCAGCACTAGGAATAGACCTGTCTAAAAAAAAGGTTGGTAGAGTGTTGTTCCACATTTTCTGAGGACCCAGATTTGATTTGGCAGCACCACAAAAATGGGAGAAGGACCTGATAATCCACTCCTGAAGCAATCCAAAACAATCAGCCATTGAAAACCCTATGAGGATCTCAATGAGTTGGATATGACTCGATGGTACCTAGCAACAACAACAAACAAAGCAGTGCAATTAAAGTCATATAATCTTAAAGCCCTAGGAACCCTTTCTGTTATCAGCTAGTAGATGAAATCCAGACTGAAATTACACAAAGTGACAAAGCTGCCATATTTATTGATTCCTAGATGCACGTTTCCATTTGAACAGTTCTAAAAAGAGAATGACTTCGTACAGTCACCAGTTTCTTACAGTTGCTCCCAGCCCTGTGGTAGTTGTGACCTAGTGGTCATTGCCTGTATATGCATGACCGTCTAGAGTACCAGCAGCACATTTTGCAGAGCAGGTATTGGGAGCTTGGAAGGAAAGTTCAAAGATGACAGGGGCACATTTTTTACAGAATGTTGCATTGCCAGTGTTTTGATGGCACAGAGGTGGCATTGTGTGGAAAAACATGGGCCTGAGTTGTCTGGAGTCAAAACATAATTCATGGTTGAATTTCACATGCGAAGAAGGATTATGGAATCTTAGCTGATTTGTTCTGATATTTTCTTTTGTATTTAGGTCCCAAAGTCACATGATAAAAAGCTATGTAAAAGGAACTCTCCTATTAGGTGTAAAATAAAAATTTTAAGTACTCAGACATTGTGTCAATTTCAATGACGAGTATGATTTCTTTCTTAGTACATAAAAAATGGCATATCTTACAATACATAGAGTTTTGTTTATTGTTAGGTGCCGTGGAGTCGGTGTCCGACTCATAGCGACCCTATGTACAACAAGCGAAACACTGTTGTCAGTGCTTCTCTTCTATTCATAGGGTTTCAATGGCTGATTGCTTTTTGGGAGTGGGCTGCCAGGTCCTTCTCCCAAACCTATAGTACCTGCTGTTCCCAGGTGTTCTCCCATTGAAGTACTAACCAGGTCCAACTCCGGTTAGCTTCTGAGATCTGATGGGATCAGATGCCATAGTGGTACGGCTGTAGGCACATAGAGTTTTAGAGTTCATGAATGATGGTAACTGAGAGTTGAAAGTCCCTCTTCTTCACATCCTTATTCCAATATCCTTTCATCATCTTGAGTTCTGGATGTACATAATGACGTTTTTCAATGGAGAATCAGTGAAGTTTATTTTCAAAGTTAGGCTGCTTACATGGTAATGCCCTCATACTGGCTTTAGCAATAATCACACATATGAAGTAAGCCTCCCAAGGTCATTTCTGTGGTTTCCCTCCCTGTACACTGCAGGGATTTCTCCCGAGTACACCCCTGTTAAAGCACCTCATTGGGCTGCATTTTGTGGCTTTGATGGACTTAACTAGGATAGTTTCAGAGCAGGGTTAACAAAGACTCATTTCAGCCATGGGAATCTTTTATCATTTCACACATCTAACTTTATTTCCTATAACCCACGGCCCCATACATTAGTTACAAAATGTCCATGTAAGTGGGTTGTTTTAAGCCAGTTAGTATAGGAGGACTATTTCCAAAAAGTTATGATTTTGATTTGAAATACTGAAAGTGAAGCCATTCTTCCTGATAGTTCCATCAAGACACCAATTATCTTCTGAAGTAGTGAAATAGGAAAACATACTATTGGGAGGGTATTTATCTCTCTGTTCTGTATCATGGTCTTAAATCAGTAAAAGTCAAAGCAGAAACAGAACCAGAGCACACTTGCTGCTTTCCACACTGCAATGTTTTTCTGATTCATTGGGAGGACTGGTCTTCTGTACATTCTGGTATTAGATGCTGCTCCTTCCTGGTCTTCTGTACATTCTCGTATTAGACGCTGTTTGAACACCACTAGGGCTCAGCATGGGTGCACTGAGACCGAAACAGACCTGAGTCCTATGCACAGGATCAGAGACCAAGGAAAGCGCAATACAAGCTGCAAACCATCCTGTGTTATGCTAAGAGATCACCAGGGTATAATGTAGGACGTCATAGTGGAAGAGTACAATAACCCATGTAAAGGCTTTGGCTGCTCATGGAGAAGGTGAGCCTGAGAAACTGAGCCTTGAGCTCTATAAAGAAGGAAACTACTTGATATGTTTGATGTGATAGTTATTGCAATTTGTTTATTCTTTTAAAAATAGTTCCGAGTCATGAAAGATCTCATCCATAGAATTGTTCAAAAAATTGTCAAAAGTGTCTGTGGATAGACTAGACTATGACATTTTGGGTGGTAGGAGGTCTTTAATGGGCTTATTTAATCAAAAGGTTTTAAGTAGATACTGTGCCTGGCCACAGTGGCTCACTCCTGTAATGCCAGTGACTTTGGAGGCTGAGGCAGGAAGATGGCAAGTTTGAGGCCAGAGCAGCCTGGGCAACTTAACCACACCCTGTCTCAAAATGAAATAACAATAAAAATAAAAAAGGGGCTGGAGAGGTGGCACAGGGGTAGGGCACTTGCCTAGCATGTGGGAGGCCCTGGGTTACTGTGTGTGAGAAAAGCCTAACTAGAAGCTGAATCAGAGCAGGAGTGTCAGTAAATGTGTAATTGAATGTGATGTAGTAATGTTTATTTTCCTTTCAAGTTCATTAACAGAAGAGAAGGAACCTTTGCACAGATCATGTGTCTAGGTTTTGAGTTTGAAAATGAGATGAGGGTCCTGGAAATGGTTTGGGATGGTGGAAGGTGAACAGATTAATACTGATTTGAGAAATCTCATTATCTGTGATAGTTCAGGAGTGGTTAGAGCGCTGCTTACTTTTGTATATTCATGAAAAGTGGGATAAGGATAAAATCAAAAAAAGCAGAAGAGCAGAAGATGATTTGCCTTCAAGCACAGTGAAGCTTATTTGTTATTTATGCAAAGAATCTGCACTTTCCAGTGTGGGCCGAGGCCAGTACACAGGATGAAACGACAAGGACACTTTCTTTGACTTAGGAAATTGAACTTCATTTTGAACCGAAATTGAACTATTAACTCAGCTAAAAAGGGAAAGTAAAGTTGCCTAATGAGCCAGTATCATATTTTGTGAGAGTATGAGACTGAAATTTCCTCAGATTCAATCATGAACTAAATTAGTTTTCATTTGATTCATGTCTCTGGCTGTGATACGCTAATTACAGACCCTTGTTATGTAAGATCTCAACTGAACAATTTATTATTATTTGGCTTAAAAAAACTTCTTTATTCTTGAAAGAATTAAAATACATCTCCAGTATTCTGTAAATCAAGCTTCTCTTTTTTCGGCAGGTAGGCTTTCAATAATGTAACTACAAGCTAGTGAGACTTGCTTCTAATTGCTTCATTTTCCTTATTCTGATGAATAGCAGGATCATACAGTTTTTTAATCCAATAGCTGATAATAAAACCACCTTACCTATTATTTATGAGTCATAGTCTATTCTCTGGAGTGCCTTTGCCTAATGAGCAAACATCAGCTGTATACCTGAAAGAATAATTATTCTTATGGAAATAATTACTGACTTATAATTACTAACTTTGCTGAGATGGAAAGATCTGTCTTTCTTTGTGCTATACCCAAGTCAAATTGGAAAATTCAGTTGGTGAGATTATAAAGTATTTGATTGTATGATAAATTGCATGCAATAATAATTTAGTTAAGTTCAAATAATATTGAGTGCACGGTATTAGCTGCGAGAATTTTAGAAAGGTATGACACATAAAATGGCCATAAAGTCAGGTCATCATTAGATGTCAAATGAACACTGAAATAGTAGCTAACTAGAGAGTGCTGGAAGAGGAAGGAATCATAAGACGTGGAGTCAATAAGGGATTCATGATGGGCATAGACATGAACTTGGGCTTTGCATGAGGGGGAGTATTTTTGTTGTTTGGGCAGTATTGGAGGGTTGAACTCAGGGCTTTGTGCATGCTAGGCAAATGCTCCACCACTGGCCCACAGAGAGATAGTATTATTTAAGAGGTTGAGGGGAAGGGTAGAAAAATGAAGAGGTTGGTAGTAGTGGTACCATCCATAGCAGACAATGGTTGAGGAATACACTGTTTGTGATGAGGGTCTTCAGCAATCTATTTGAGTCACCAAGCAAGTACTTGGGCCAGCACTCATCAAAACTCTCAGTGCCTTGAAGGACAAGGACAAGCTAGAGAACTGACTCAGATGGAAGGAGACTAGTGAGACGTGACAACAAAATGCAGCGTGGGACCTTGGGTTGGTACTTAGTTTGGGGGAAAAAATGTTCTGTGAAGGACTTTCTGGGAAAATTTAGGAAATTTGAATGTAGATGTACTTGAGATACTAGTATTCTATCAGTGCTAAATTCCCTGAACTTCACAAATGTATTGTAATTATGCATTCACTCTCTAGGGCGTTTGTAAGGAAATGCCAAAAACTGGGAGCATTTAAACAACAGAAGCGCATTGATTGCCTCAGAGCACTGCAGGGTAGAAGACAGAAAGCAGGCTCCTGGCGGCCACGTAGGGAAGTCTTTCCTCTTTTGCAGCTCCTTGGTTTGCATCTGCATCACTCCAGTCTCTGCCTCCATTTTCCGTGTGTTATCTGAGCTGTCATATGGCCTTATAAGGACATCTGTCATTGTGTTTATCACCTTGCAATCCAGTATGATATCTTAACTAGTTATATCCACAGATATCCTATTTCTATATAAGGTAACATTCTGAGGTTCTAGGTGATCATGAATTTTTGGGGACGAGATCCTGTTCAACCCAGTCCAGATTAAATACAAGAATGTACCTGTTTTTCAAAGATGGATGCTGGAGTGTTTAAGGGTAAATGATCATGATGCCTACAATATACTTGCAAATGGCAGTGCAGTAACAATAAAATTATGTATGTTTGCAGAGGAGACACAACATAATATGAATAATGTACAGTTGATGCATTTCAGTGACAGACATAAAGGTTGTATAATCTTGAAACTTTTTAAAATAGGGTTTTAGTTTTTCAGAATAATTTTTAAAATAAAAACAAAAGAAAAATCCACACAAAGAAGACCCATAACCATTTTTCCTGTGGATATTGTCATATCTGGACTGATGTCTGAAACTGCTAAATCGGCAGCAAAATAAGTCGGTGTGAGCCAAAGGAAGCAGCTGACATTGAGAACAGCAGAACCAAGAGATGGGTTTTGATGTGCACGTTCTCAACTCGTCCTGAAATCTGCACTGCAGTCTCTGTTCTTCCCATTATGGGAAATGTATGTTTTTTTAATGGCTTTAGCAGGTTTGCAGCTGAAAACATCCTACCTCTCAATCAATGTACTATTTCATGGCTCTGTGTTACATTAGCCAGGTTGAAGTCAATATTATTCGGAGGAAATGTCAATGTATTTCATATCTTTGAAACATACAAAATTTCCACTTGGATATTTCCATATTTTACGCATTTATAAAAGTAGATTTAAAATTTTTTTTTATGTTCAAACTCCAAGGCAGTTTTTGAGATAAATGTTTGGCATTTTGCCCTACATTTGGATACTTAGTACTTGACCTAATTGTCCCTTTGATGTCCCAGATTAAACAACATTTCTGAGAGATAAGTAAAAAAGTCTGTTTGCCTTCTTGATTTTTTATTTCTAAAAGAAGCATCTCTCAGAAGGATATGTTTCTTCTTGCAAAATTTGAAGTTTTATAACTTTTTATAATACTGTTGCATATAAATGCTATATTCTGCAGGACCGTGTTGAAGACATGCTTTGTTTTTAGTTGATCGTGCTTTCAGATTGTAAAATATATTTGCATTTCCTAAAATAAATAAAGTAAAGCTGTGCAAAATATAGCATGGTGCAATCCTTTGAAAAGAAAGTCGTCCTAGCTGGTGGCAAGCCATTAGATGGAAATGGCATTCTCTCTAAGCGCATGGCATTGGCTCCACCTAATCCTGCAGAGGGCCAAGGGGACTTGTTTGTGCACAGGGCTTGGGTCTAATGGCAGGAGAGCCAGCTTGTAAAGTTATTCCCACGGGGCTCATTCTCCTCTGCCCAGCGTCACCCCAGACAGGGACAGAACAGGCATGGGGCGCCTTCCTTTCTTTAAGATGAATGAACATTGCCAGAAAGGACTTCGGTTGAACAGTGTGACGTGATGTAGAAAGAATGTTGTAATGAAACACAAAACTGTATATTATAAAAGTAGGTCATAGAAGTACCTGCCATACGTTTTCTAATGTCTGCCTCACGGTTAAGATGTTTTAAGGAACCAGTTACTGTAGTAAAAGGCTGGGTCTCCACAGTGGAGGAAATGCCTGCTGGGTTTCTGGGAGACCCGCTTGGTTGTAAGGGTGTCGATCTGCACAGGTAAGCCCACATCTAAGCTTGTGGAAATCTGAGAGCAGGAGCCAGAGGACTTGGCTAGCAGACAGGGGAGCTGGAGGGCTTACTCAGGATCCGGAGCTGCTGGTCTGGGGCCTAAGCGGCAGGTGCTTCGGGATCTGCGCTTTAAAGCTTCCCATAAACATGGCCCAGCGATTGTCTGGCTGCCTGCGCTGCTGCCAGCTGGCATCCTGCCTCTCTCCCTGCATCACCTCACAGGCCCCACCACCTCACAGTTTCTCATTTCCCTCCGTGTTCTGCACGCACCTCTGGCTCGTCATGGTCCTTCTAGCTGCTTTCTCTCATCCTTACAGCTTCTCTTCTTGCACCTCATCCTCTTGTTATTGCTGTATTTTCTCATTCAGATCCCTAAAGAGACAGGCATATGGCCCAGTTTGTCTTGGGCCTCCTGGCCATGGTCACTGCCACTACCCATCCCAGTACCTGGTAGCAGCAGCTGGCAAGAAGGAGGGGTTGGGTGGGACAGAACGTAGTCGCGTAAGGCAGCTTCTTTCAGCAAGGGTTTTGGAGACAGAAGGCATAGTTGCCACGTCAAGTACAACCAAATCTTGCAGAAATATTTTGGTAGTGCCCCTCTGATATCATGGGTGCTTTAAGGCAGATGGTTTAGGTCACAGGTCCTCAATCTTTTTGACACCGGCAACAGGTTTCGTGGGAGACAATTTTTCCATGAATGGGGCAAGGGTTGGTTTTGGAATATGGGCCAGTGGGGAGCAGCTATAAATACAGATGAAGCTTTGCCTTCCCGTTGCTCACCTCCTGCTGTGCAACCCAGTTCCTAAGTAGGGGTTTGGACCCCTGACTTAGGTGAATCCTAATTTAATAGATCGAGACAGGCAACCTATGAATAGCAGAGAAGCACTGTCAAACATAGTAGCGGAAAATGAGCCCCCCAGATTGGAAGGCATTCAAAAGATGGCTGGATAAGAGTTTCCTCCTCAAAGTAGAGTTGACCTTAATGATGAGAATTGATTAAAGCTCCTGAGACTGCATTTTGCTGATGTGACATGACTCAAGAAGAAGCCCAGTGGCTGCAACATTGGGCTCAAACATAAAATGATGTGCATGGCAGAGTGTTGGGTAATGTTTTGTTCTGTTGTATATAGGGTCACTAGCAGCTGGACCTGCCTTCACAGCACCTAACAACAACAACAACAACAACAACAGCAACAATTTAATCAGGAGCAAGCATCATACTTAACTCTTCATGTTGGAGTTACTGCCTCTGGTCTCAAGGCATTTGTCATAAAAGGAGTATATGGAGGGACCTATTCCTTTGAGACAGGTGGTGGGCTGAGGGAACTTTGATCCAGCAGCCTGGAGTTATCAGACATTGAGCAGGCTTCCCATGAGAAGAACCAGACCAGGGTGAGGTTGGTGTGCCAAGTTTTAAATACTCAATTTAAATCGATTAGAATCCAATCACAGCTTTAACTGGAAGAACCCAAGGAAAACCCCTCCCCCAGATCTGTTTAGGAGAATGAGTTCATGCAAACAATAACAGTGATTCTTGGGCCTTTACTAAGGTAAGACAGGCATTGAGCCAAGAACTTTGATACACCATCTCATTTTATCCTCACGACAGCCTTGCAGGATAGCTGTGCCCATTATCTGTATTTTACAGCTGAAGAAATTAGGATTTGGAGAGATCCTGACTTTCTCAGGGTCACAGGGGTGGTGACCCAGCTGTGAATTTGAATTTGAGTCTCTGTCCTTGGATGCGGGGTCTTTGCTGGTTTCTCTCCCGTTCCATCTTCCCCAGCACATGCGGTGTTCCTTAATTAGCAACAATTCACTGGAGCCTTGGGATGCACTACAGTGGTTCAAGACAGGAATCTTTATGGCCTTCTACACCTTGTTGGGAAGCGCATCCAGGAAGGACGTGAAGGAGATACTGGAGGCAGGCACTCAAGCCTTTGAGGCTGTGCAGGTTGCTCTTGCAGTATGGAGGCGTTGAACCCAGAGCCTCACTCTTGCAAACTTTGCAAGCGCTATACTCCTGAGCTGCGTTGCCAGCCCACTTTTTTACTTTTCATTTTTAGACAGGGTGTCACCAAGTTACACAGGCTGCCTCTGGTCTCGAACCTGCCGTCCTCCTGCCTCTACCTCCCGAGGAGCTGGATTACAGGTGCACACCACCATGCCCCACCACAGATTGCTTTTGAATGATGCCTCCTAGGAGCCTTTGCTAGTGCTTGCTGGTGGCCCGGGAAGCACCCAACCAGAGGAAAGTGATGGCGAGTGGGCTCAGAATGTCCCTTTACTCTTCTGGAGGGTGTGCCATGGTGTCCCCTGACAGAAGGAGCAGATGAACCACCCGTTTTCATAAGCACCTTAGGGAAAACCAACCAGAAGGAAGACAGGGAACGTGTGTGAACACAGGCATTTCTAAATGGCATGTCATTTCCACACCTACCAGGCAAACCCTTGGGGCCCCCGGGGGTGTCTGCTCTCTGTTGCTTGTTTTTCACTGATGAGAGTTTGTGAGGAATCAGCCATTGTACTAAAAGAATCTGTGAGGTCTAAGAACAGAGCTAACACTGTGTTCTTACGGTATTAAGCAGTAAGCCTTCCTTAATTTAAAGTTTTGTCAGTCTTTTGCAATGATCTGTGAATTGGAGGGCACAGGTTTGTAATCCTGCTCCCTTTCCAGCAGTTTGCATGGAGGTAGAAGAAATCATTCCACCTCATCTCAGAGGACCTGAGAGGCTCTTCTCTTCTGACAGCTCCAGCGAGGGCTTGCTGTGAGATCCCTGGGAGCCAGAGAGGGAATGAGGCCGATGGGGAGAAAAGCAATTATCATAATGCACAATACACTGGAATAGAAAGTTAATTGTGTTTACATAGGCACAAAGGTGTTTTTTTTTTTTTAAGCAGACATAAAGTTGTTGTGCTTTTCAAATCTTTAGAATTTATTTTTGAAGGATCTTTTCTTCTTTGAGCTTTAATAGTGTCTATTGCTGTGACTGTTGTAAAAAACAACAGCTGGTATTCCCCTAGTGGCACAGCCGGCTTGTGTAGCTGGTAGGTAATTCCCAGGCCTGCAGTGACTTCATCAATGAATTTGGTGCACAAACAAAAACATCCTTCACTTGTGTTTAAAAAATTAAAATGACCATTATACCTTTATGTTGATAGTAAGATCAACTGGGACACGTGCGTGCGTGTATGTATCCCCAGAGCTTGAGGACATCTTGATACATGAATGAATCCTAATGAGAATCTTTGGACTTGAAGGAGGTGAAGGAATATACACCAATTAAATGTGAGGCTTTTTTCTTTTTTGTAGCAGTGACATACTGTACGGTATATCCAAATCAAGTGTTTTTTCTATGTTGTACCAGCAATATTTCCACCTTGAAAATTTTCCAATATTATGAAATTTGAATAGATGGTGGTCTGGGCACATCTAATGTGAGTAATAGTGTAGAATTTAGGTTCAACAGGATTTCTTGCTATGAAGTATGAAGTCAGAAAGAAAGAAAGACAGACTGTTTTTTAATCCCTATTTGCCCATGCCCTTCTGTTTGTACCAATTACATTTGGAATAACTAAATTTCCACTTGACAAAGTTTGTAATCTGCAGTATTCCTGAGATTTAGACCTTTTCAATGCTGTACCATTGGACTATGACTTAGTCAAGTTTATGGAATGGTCTGGCATATTCTGTTCATCTTGTTTAACTAAGAAAAAATTGCAGAAAAACCCCACATGACATAAAATGTACCATCTTTATCATTTTAAGATTCAATACTCTTATGAATATTCACATTATTGTGCGATAGTCATATGCTTACATTTAAAAATCTTTTTTTCTTTTTCTTTTTTTTTTTTTTTTTTGCCAGAAAGAAGTGGGGAATGATAAGGGATTTGGAAGGCACTCATGGTTCCAAGAGAACTCATTTCTCTACAAGACAACCTATTGAGCCAGTAGATGGATCCCTTCAGGCAGCTCTTTGGGACAATATTGTTTATGTGTGCATGCTTGGGGTGGGCAACATCAATTCTCTCTTTATGATCCCCAAGTCAGGGGTCTTAGATGAGGCCACATCCTTAGAATTCCCAGATAGTTCATCTCATTTTAACCATGAAGATCCAGGCCATATCTATTCAATATGCCTAAGTCAGCCACTGCAAAATAAACTTGAAATATTTGGTTCCATTAGTGATTGATCATATCGATAATGGCCCCAGATTCAGTCAGCCATCCAAAACACTTTGGTTGTTCGTGTGCGTGCGTGCGTGCGTGTGTGTGTTGAGACACAGTCTTGCTGCGCGTAGCTCAGGCCAGCATAGAATTTGCTTTGTAGCCCAGGCTGATATTGGGCTAACAATCCTCCTGCATCAGCTTTCTGAGTTCTAGGATTTTGAGTGTGTGCTATGTGCTACCATACTTGGTTGTGTGTGTGTGTGTGTGTGTGTGTGTGTGTGTGTGTGCGTGTGTGTAGTTTTAAGCAATTTAAAGTAGTAAGAGTCTTAAATTATTTATCTCAAAAATCTGCTGTAATAGTCATTATACAATCACTTAGTCCAGCTAGGAAAATCATTATTGAGGTTCCTCAAAAAACTAAAAATAGAACTACCATATAACCCAACAACACCACTTCTGGGTATATACCCAAAGGAATATAAGTCAGCATACCGTAGAGAACCTGCTTATCCATGTATACCGTGGTGCTGTTCACAATAGCCAAGCTATGGATCAACATGGATGTCCATCTACAGATAAGTGGAAAAGGAAATTGAATATATATATGTATATGTGTACACACACACACACACACACACACACACACACACACACACATTTTTTCCACACACCATGGAGTTTGATTCAGCCATAAAGAATGACAAAATTGTAGCTTTTGCTGGAAAATGGATGGAACTATAGATCATCGTGTTAAGTGAAATGAGCCAGACCCAGAAAGATAAACATCACATGTTTTTTCTCATATGTGGATGTTAGATTTCAATATAGATTCCATATTTAAAAATATAGGTAATGAAAGTAGAAGGGACCTATGTAGGGAAAGATAATGAACTGAAGAGAAGGAGGAGGGACAATGAGAGGGGGTAATGGGATAAAGGAAAGGAAATATCACATATTTTGCCCTTAAGGTAAAATCTGGATGTAGATAGGTAGATATAGATACATATATAGATATAGACACAACAAGACATGCAAGTAGAAAGGAACCATTGGTGAGAATAGAAGGGATGGGGAGGGGGTCATGAGAGGGCAATGGAGGAGGTGAGCATTAGCAACATACAATGATATGCATGTATGGAAATGTCAATGAAACAAATTCATTCAATTGTACACTAAAAAATTAGTAATAAAACAAGAACTCTGGGAACAAAAATTATATAATCAACCAAGATGTCACTTGGTGCAAGAATGGATTTAAAAATGTACATAATACATGGTATTTATTCAGCCACAAAGAAAGGATGAAATCTTGTCATTTGTGGCAACATGGATGAAACTGGAGGACATTATAAGTAAGTAAGCCAGGCACAGTAAGACAGATACCACATATTCTCACACATTTGTTGAAACTTGACAAGTTGATTTTGTGGAAGTAGAGGGTAGAATAGAGGTTACTAGACGTAGATAGTAAGAGGTGGATAATGGGCACCAAAGCACAGTTAGAGGGAGAGAAGTAGTTCTAATGTTCTCTGGTACAATAGGGCAACTGCAGCCCACATTAATTACTTATCCATTTCAAAACAACCAGGGGAGAAAAGTTTGAAGTTCCACAACATATAGAAATGATAATATTTGAGGCAATAGAAATGCTAATTACCCTGATAGAATCATTATAGATTGTATATTGTTGTTAGGTGCCATTGAGTCGTGTCTGACTTGTTGTTGTTGTTGTTGTTAGGTGCCGTTGAGTCGGTATCCAACTCATAGCGACCCTGTATACAACAGGTGAAACACTGTTGTCAGTGCTTCTCTGCTGTTCATAGGGTTTTCCATGGCAGATTGATTTTTGGGAGGGGGTTGCCAGATCCTTCTCCCAAGCCTACAGTATCTGGTGTTCCCTGGCGGTCTCCCATCCAAGTACTAACCAGGCCCGACCCTGCTTAGCTTCCGAGATCTGACGGGATCGGCTGCCTCAGGGATATGGCTGCAGGCATCTGACTCATAGTGACCCTTATAGGGTTTTCAATGGCTAATTGTTTCTAGATTGCCATGGGAGTGGATTGCCACATCCTTCTCCCATATAGATTGTATATATGTGTCAAATTATAACAGTGTACCCCATAAATATATAAAAAAGAATGAACATATATACCTACATGCAGAAGAGCAAACAAAAATGTCTCAACACATTTCACGTGGAGCACTTAAATATATTTGTATGGCGTACAAGAGTAAACTGTCGTATATATGGGGTGTCTATATGCAGCTTGTCTACAGAGATACCACCCTGGTATCCCATTTCATCAGATATTGGAAGCTAAGCAGGGTGGAACCTGGTTAATCCTTGGATAGGAGATCAGGTGCTGCAAACTAGGGAGAAGGACCCAGTAGCCCACTTCCAAAACAATCAGCCACTAAAACCCTATGAGTAGCAGAGAAGCGTAGACAGTGTCAGGCATGGCACAGTGACGGGTAAGTGTTTTGTTCTGTTGTACATAGGGTCACTGTGACTCAGACCCGACTCCATGGCACCTATTAACAACAACATGCAGTTTGATGAAAACTATAACTTGTTACATTTTCTTAATATTAATACAATGTACCTTTAAAGAAATTTTAAACACTAAACTTGCATAGACTGTGCAAATGAAATGTTTTTATTTTTAATAAAAAGTGACCTTAGTTTTGCGAAAGTTTTGTCTATCCAATCCAGATCTCATCCACTTCCCTTTCTCTTCGCTCCCCTGAACAGAGGCATAGCTCATGAGTTCCTGTCTGCGTCCTGACCTCTGTGCAGGCAGACGTCTAGGACCCACCCTCACTCTTTATTATTCTCCATTTTTTGGCAGTCATTGCTGACATTCCTCCTAATATTTCTGCAGGTGCATAATAACACGATGCGACACCTTTTGCTTTATGTTTTGTTTTCCATTCATTGATTTTCAAAAGCGTCATTTTTTTTCAACAACACCCCAAAAATGTCATCGATTTCCTGAGGGCCCTCTAAGCCCTTGGGAATCAGACCATTCTTTTTGGAGGCACCCACCTTATCATCATCCTACTCAGCATTAACCACTGTACTTAACCAGTCTCGCTCTTGCCAACAGCGTTGCTTTGATTTCAACAGGTTTTCTTAGCACTGCTTATGCTACCTTTGTTGTTGTTAGGTGCCGTCGAGTCGAGTCCGACTCATAGCGACTCTATGTACAGCAGATCAAAACACTTCCCGTTTCTGTGCCAGGCACACAGTCTTATTTATGTTTAAGCCCATTGTTGCAGACACTGTGTCAATCCATCTAGTGGAGGGCTTTCCTCTTTTGCGTTGACCTGCCACTCTCCCAAACATGAGTCTTTCTCTAGGGATTGATCTCTCCTGACTACATGTCCAAAATATGTAAGACACAATCTGACCGTTCTTGCTTCCAGTGAGCACTCTGGTTGCACTTCTTTTAAGACAGATCTGTTGGTTCTTTTGGCAGTCCATGGTATATTCAATAGATGTTTCCAGCACCATAATTCAAAAGCATTAATTCTTTTCCTGTCTCCCTTGTTTGATGTCTAGCTTTCACAACCATATGATGCAACTGAAAATACCATGGCATGAGTCAGACGCACCTTCATCTTCAATGTGACATCTTTGCTTTTCAATACTCTAAAGAGATCTTTTGCCATAGCTTTTCCTAGAGCAATGCATCTTTTGATTTCTTGACTGCTGCTTCTGCAAGTGTTGATTATAGTGCCAAACAAAGCAAAATCTTAGACAACCTCAATCTTTTCTCCAATTATTGTGAAGTTGCATACTGACCCAGTTGTAAGGATTTTTGTTTTGTTGATATTTAGTAGCAACCCATATTGAAGGCTATGATGTTTGATCTTCATCAGTAAATGTTTTAAATCCTCTTCACTTTCAGCAAGCAGCTACCTTTAGGAAATAGATATCTTTGCAAGGGGGATATTTCCATTGCATTTATTTGCATTCTATCCCTGGATATGGACCTCCTCTGAAACCAGGAAGACACTGATGAAGACCATGGGCTGGTGGGTAGAAGGGGGCCCGGGGCTAGACAGGACTGTTTCTGGTGGAGGGAATCTCAGTACTCAGTTCATCATGAGCACCACACTATGAAGACTCTTTCTGCTTTCCCACCCACTCTCTAGTAGGGTCTTGGATTCTGCTAAGATAAGGGTCCCTGGCACTTCATCTTTGAGCCACCTTTTAGTATCTCTTCTTTCTTTCATTTTTTTTTTTAAGTACTGGAGGACTAGACCCAGGGCTTCACACACGTTGGGCAAGTACTCTACCACTGACCTGCACCTCCAGCTCCTTGCTCCCCAGGACCTTGCTAAGTTGCGCAGGCTGCCTGTGACCTTGAACTCATAATCCTTTTGCCTCAGCCTCCAGAGTCTCTGGCATTACAGGCTTATACTTTTAAAAAATATATTTCTATTTTAGAGACTGTAAAGAGTTTTTAATAGTAAAGAATGAGGAGACTTAGGGAGATGGTGGCACAACTTAGTTTGCCAACCTAGAGCCCAACTTTGCTCTCCTTTAGAGGTGTAGGGACCCGTCTCTGCTGGTGAAATCATCCTTAGGATTTGAAAAGCAGTTTTAGATCCATCACTCTATTGGATTTGTTATTTTTTGCAGGTGGTTTTTGTGGTATTGCTGGCTGTTTACTATTTTTTTAAATTGGTGGCTCCTACTAGTCAGAAGGCCTGCAGCCATACCACTGTGGCATCCGATCCTGTTAGATCTTGGAAGCTAAGCAGGGTCGGGCCTGGTTACTACTTGAATGGGAGATGACTTGGGAATACCAGGTGCTATAGGATTGGGAGAAGGACCCAGCCACCCACTCTCAAAAAGCAATCCACCATTGAAAATGCTGTAGATAGCAGAGAAGCACTGACAGTAGTGTTTTGCCTCTTATACATAGGGGTTGCCATGAGTCGGACAACGACTTGATGGCATCTAACAATAACACTAGTCAGCAATTGCTAGCTCATAGGATAAGAAACACTTGATAGTAATAATTAGCAGTAACAATAATAGAGTTGAGTGCTTATCACAAGCCAGTCGTTGTGCCGCATGCTGTACCCGTATTTGAGGGTGTGAATTGACTGAATGAAGCAGACATTACTGAGAAGGGTCATGAGTTTGCCTGCTGTGGTCCATTCTCTGTCCACCCACATTCACAGAGCTCTCTTGTGCAGTGACTGGGATCAGTTGTTAGGATGACATGGCAATGTCTGGTCAGGTCTAGGAACTTAACCAGGAATAGAGAAGATGCTGTATCAGTATGTCTAGGGAGGTGTTTGGAGGCCTTATTCTAATAGGAAACAGAATTAAGCTGTAGAATTCTTTGGATTTTCCTTTGGCCTTAAGTTATATAGAAGTTGTCTTGAGACACATTGGAATATATTCTCATCCTTCCTAAATCTCAGAAATAATTAACTTTAGGAATTCCTGTGAATTTTTTCCATACTTAAATAGGAAAATATTTCCTGTTCTCATTTTATATCAGCGAAGGCCCTGAAAAGATCTCTTTCATACAGAAATGCAGCTAATAATGCCACAGTGATTTTCTAATTATCATGACATTAAAAGAGTTGGCTTATGCAGGCTTACACAAATTGTCATTTGCATGGTTATAGCATTACAAGAAATCTCTGTAGCTTTATAAAACCTGCTGTAGATGGTTTGACCTTCCTTGGCTAGCCTTCAGGATAACAGTGCTCTTTACCAGACTGTACTAAATCTCTGACATAGCAAAGGTAAAGAATTAAGCCAAGCCATAGCTGTAGCAAGGGTTGTTTCTGTGGAGGGAGAAGATGGGGAGGGTGATCATGTGTTAGTATAATCAGCTCATCATCAAAGTGCTCAGAGTGACCAGACATTCCCATGTCATCCTAACAACTGATGCCAGTCATTGCATAAGAGAGCTCTGTGAATGTATATGGACAGAGAATGAACCACAGCAGGGAAACTCATGACCCTTCTCAGTAATGTCTGCTTCATTCAGTCAATTCACACCCTCAAATATGGGTACAGCATGTGGCACAGTGACTGGCTTGTGATAAGCACTCAATTGTATTTTGTGTAGAAATTATATAGTCAGTGCAATAAAATTAACATAAATCCATTACTATAGGTCTGGTGTTAGTCCAGTGAGTCCAAACTTGTGTTAAAACTATAGAGACAGCTTCCTTCAAATGCTATACATACACTAAGCATTTGTTGGAAGATGGTGGTTCATCTGATTGCTTCACTTAAGACCATACTCTCCATGCAAACCCAATATCTTGGGGCAGTCAGTCTAATCTTCTGGCTCAGAGGTAACTGTTTTGCTGGTTTATGGGGCTGGTGAAGAGGCTAGGACATTTTAGAACATCATTAGAGCTGGTGAGCTCTCAGTACTTTCCATTCTGGATGGGGTGATTTTTCTGAGACTGCACTGACAATCTCCAGTATCATTTTAAGATAATACTCTGCTTGCTGTCCTAGGCTTATGGGATGGAGGAATGTAGCCAGTGGTTCCCTATAAACCTGCATCATACAATTTAAAGATCCTATTTTTTGAACTGAGCATACAAGGATTTGATAATAGGATTTGGTAGAAAGACTGTCAAAGAAGCACAGGTATGTTGTGTCAGGACTAGGTTTGACCATGTGTAACTAAAAGCCTACAATAATGATGACTTCAACAAGATAGGTTCTTTTTTAGGTAAAATAAATCCAAAAGTAGGTAAGTAGTCCAAGGTTGGTATGATGGTTTCATCATGCTCTCAGGGGCCCAAAATGCTATTTTTTACTCTCAGTCCTTAATGCCAAGTTTCTACCTCATGGCCCAATATGGCTGCTGGAGCTCAGTCATCATATTATATCTGCATTGTAGCCAGTTGGAAGGAAAAATTGACAAAAAAGGTTATCTTTCTTTCTCCATGAGGAAGCTATTTAGATGTTGCCTATGTCTTAGGCAGAAACTAGGTCACTTGACCATACTCAGTGCAAGAGAGACCAGAGAATGAAAGCTTTTAACTGAGTGGCAATGTTCCTCACTAAAAGTCCAGTTCTTCTTACAGTGGAAGAAGAGAAGATAATACTGGAAGAAGAGTAGCAGACTCTGGCACAAGTTTTTGTACTACACTGTTTATGTTAAAAATCGTATCTATAGGAAAAGTGGCATGATAGATGGAGGTGATCTTTCTCACCATGGAGAAAATCAGAAAATTTGCTGAAAGAATTCTTGTTAGAAAAGAAATGTTCAATAGTTGATTGAAATTGGACATTAAAATATTGATTCCCTCTTAGCAGCCTAATATTTCTGATGTGAGCAAACAGGAATGATGTGGCCCAGGAACAGAGAAACGGAAATGATTAAATGCCAGCTCCGTGACTTTTATAGCAGCTCATTCAGCTGCCTACCCACAAAGCACTTCCCCAGGAAGTTGCAGCCAAGAATTCACTTGGCTGGGTTCGTCCATTCTTCATTCATTTCAATGACCATCTCCAGGAAAAACATTCTGAAAGAAGTAAACTCATTGAAGGACTTGGGGAGTATGAACAGAATTTTCATTTAGAAAGAAAAATTTTAAAAGAAATAGCTTAAAACCTCTAGGGGATTGAGAATTTTTGGGTTCTGCTTGTGTGCCTGTGCTTGTGTATCTCAACCAATACAAACATATGCATATGTAGTCAAGGTCAGGTTGATAATTTCCTAGAGTTAGGGACTCTATCAATCTTCTTGTTTTGATGACTTTGAATAAAACAAACAAACAAACAAAAAACAGGAGGAAATTCTTTTAAAATAGCCTCGCCTTCTCAGAAATATGAGAAAGCTTTTCGTATTCAACAAACTCCATTTCCCCTCCTTTGGAGGTGTCAATACCTGTTTAATGTAGGGGACAAGGTTTTCATCTGATCATCTGCAAAAAATCACTTTGTAAACCTCAAACAAACTTTTATAAGAACTTCTGGGGGGATTCCATAGTTCTCCAGTTATTTTCATGTATTGAAAAGATCTGATCTGGGTTTTCCTCAATGTGGATTTCAAGGGGTTCCATGGGCCCCCATTACTCAGCTGGAGGTAGGAGAGTGGGCAGGGTCCCGGCCTGCCTGTGCTTGGGAATTGCTCTACCTCACACAGTGTCCATCTCAGCCTTCTCTTCTCTTACAGAGGTGTGGCTCATTCATGGACCATTGCAGAAACTTCTCAGGAGGGAACAGGGTGATGCTGTCTTTTAGTGGGGGAAATTTGTCATTCCTGTCTTCAGCTGAAATTTGGAGCCAATGGACAAGTTCTCATTTTACATCCAGTCATACATGGAATGAGTTTGATACCTGACATGCTTTTGAACACTAATTTACTATTTTACTGCTTCTTTTGTAGTCTCTTCTTAATTCTTTGTGTCATTCTGTGATTGTTGGAGAAGTTTATTTAGCTACTGTAGAAGTCTATTGTCTAGAAAGGAAATCTACCAACGGTTAGTATCAGCCAATGTGTTGCAAGGTTTTTATATATAATAAGCATAGGCTGGAAGAAATTTTTTAGACCTCAACATAGCCTGACAGGTTATTTTCAAAAGTAATATAATAATATATGTATTTTTTAATCTAATTATGGTTTATATTTTTAGCAGGAATGTAGAGATTACAAAATTACTGAAAAAGAAATAAACAATTAAGCTAAGGGTTCCTTGTCACTTGTATTTTGCTTAATGCCTATCAGAAAGAATGTGAACTTACCCAGCTCCACTTTTTTTTGTCTTTATATACACTACATTATGAAGGTTGTCTTGGATCTTTTACTAGCTGCTTAAAATAAAAAAGTGGCTAGTGCTGTGACACTGGTGGCAACTCTGGAGGCAAGGGCAGGAGGATCTCAAGTTCGAGGCCAGAGGAATCTTGCACAACTTAGCAAGACCTTGCCTCAAAAATAAATAAATAAATAAATAAATAAATAAATAAAAAGTAAAGGATCTAGCAGTATAGCTCAAAAGTAGAGCACTTACTTAGAATGTACAAGGCCCTGGGTTCAACCCCCCACTACTGAAAAAAAAAAAAGTGCATGGCTACAAGGTGCTATGTGTTTTCAGATATTTTAAGTTTAAGTAGTCACTTCAAATGCTATAGGCTTCTGGCCCATCTGTCCCTTTGCCAACTATGGGCAATTAGGAAGAGCTGTTTGTACCACTGCTGAAATAATTTCGAATCTCTCTGGAAATAAATAGCCAACATCTTCCAAACTGTCTCATCATTGGTTTGAAGAAATGCTGTCCTCAGTCGAAAATGGCTCATTGTTAAAATGTTTGACCATTTAGTATGCAAATTGCTGGAATTAAATGATTTGCTCAGCTAACAGAATAATTTAGATATTTCCCCAATCTTTTTTTTTATCAGGATTTGTTACTCGATGTTTTAAGAGATATAAAATAAATGGAAACAAGCCTTGCCCCTGTCACGGTCAGCTTATAGTTGTAGTTAGTTACAAGATGTAACTGGAGAACAACTATAGAGACAGCTTCCTTCCTATTATTTTCTGAGCATGCCCTTATGAGCCATGTGCTCTTATAGTCCTGAGATGACAGTGGTAACCTCTAAGTTAAGACCAGTCTCTTACCGAGGTGTCACCCTGGAGAAGAACGTGGATGGGAAGGCCAATGAGTAAATGAACAAAGAAATGAATGGATACGATGTTTCAGGCAGTAGGAAGTCCTGTGAATGAAATAAAATGCTCCTTTCCATGGAGCCCAAGTGAGTGGAGAGGGCATGGTCAAAGACAGCTCCTTCTGATAATGGAAACGAAGCAGGAACGATGCAAAGGAGCCGGAGAGGGGAGAATGAGAGAGAGAAGAGAGAATTGTAGATCCGCATGAGCTGGCTGCTCCTTTGGGGAAACTTTTCTGAGTTATTTTGTGGCGGTGCCCACACTGCCTATCTTGCTACAGTTTGCATGTGTTTTTAAGTGGCTTACCATCAACAGCTAATGCTTACTGAATTGTCAGCAAATATTTATGGAGAGCCTGCTGTGTTTAAGAACACTTATTAGGGCAGAGCTGTGAATTATGAGTTACAAGGCTTTTCAAAAGATAGGATTGTATGGTTTAAGGGAAATATTTCATAGGAATTACAGATAATTTGAAAAGTCCTGGAGCCTTCTCAGAGCAGTACTGTATATTCCACATAAAACATATAAAGCCAAAAAATCAAACCAGATGGACAATCATTTTCTTTGTCATTACTCAGCTGCTACAAATTATGAACACAGGCAGATTCATGTCTTGGCCTACCTGAAATCACAGTGGACGCAGAAAGAAGATAACTTCATAGCTCATAACAATTTTTGTTGGCTATTTTTTTTTTCTGTAGGATTCTGTTTGTGGGAAAAGCCAAATCTCTGTCACATGTAGAGAGGTGCCTACTTTCTTGAGTGTCTTGTTGAAACACAGGAGGAGCCATAATTGTTGTTGTTAGGTGCTATCGAGTTGGTATCCGACTCATAGCAACCCTACATACAACATGCAAAACACTATTGCCAGTGCTTCTCTACTGTTCATAGGGTTTTCAATTGCAGATTGATGTTTGGGAGTGGGTTGTCGGGTCCATCTCTCAAGCATACAGCACCTGGTGTTCCCAGGCGGTTTCCCATCCAAGTACTAACCAGGCCAGACCTTGCCTAGCTTCCGAGATCAGACAGGATCAGACACCACAGTGGTGTGGCTGCAGGTGTAGTAATATAAATAGCTAGTATTTATTAGGGCACCTGCAAGGCACTTAACATGTGTTATAGCTGTGCTGAGTTGGAAATTTTTAATCTCTATTTTATCATTGGGAAAACAGGCCCAGAGTGAGAAGGCCACTTAACCTCCCGTTATGAATTCAGTAGGGGGCAGAGTTGGACTCACACCAAGTCCCATTGGCCTCTGGGCTTCACAGCCTTCTTAGGAAGATTAGCAGCACTGAACGCAAAATGCTGCTAAGCAGGTTGACAGAAGCACAGAGGTGAGTCATGATCCTTGACTGCTTTTTTCCTCCTACATCCAAGGACCCAGGATCACCTTGAGATTCTGTGTGAACAAAGGAGCCATTCAATATGACAAAATTTTGTGCAATCATCTTTCAAAATTGATAGCTTCTTCCACTCTTACCTCATACACAGGCGCATACATAGAAATGTGTGCTTGTTTCCCAAAGGAAGAAAACAAATTTGGGATCTTAAAGAGTACGTAAAACATGTTACTGCAGCATGTAGGTGGAAATGACAACCGAGTGGAACGAGTGGGGTAGGAGCTTAACTTACTCACGTTTAATAGACATAACTAACTGCAGTGATGCTTTGCAAGTGAAGTCTCCTTCCAGTATGAGGAGTCCCTTTGTCAGAGCGCAAGATGCTGCTCAACAGTAAGCTAATTTTGTCTTCACTGATACCTTGAAAGATGATCCTTGGATTTTAACTTGTGTTAAAAATTGTCTCCCAGGCGCAGTGTGCATACCTGTAATCCCAGTGGCTCAAGAGGTAGAGGCAGGGGCATGGCAAGTTCCAGACCAGAGGCAGTCTGCATAATTTGGCGAGACCCTGTCTCAAAAAAAAAAGTAAAAAAATGGGCTGGAGGGGGCAGCTCAGTGGTCCAGCACTTGCAAAGCGTGCAAGCTCAAGGCCCTGGGTTCGACCGCCAGTACCTCCAAAAAAAAAATAATAATAATAAAATAAATAAATAAAAAATAAAAAAATTATGAATCAGTGGTAATAGATAAGTCAATGCCATGAAAGTTGTTCTCAAACAACTCCTTTTGGCATTTAACAATTACTGTAGTGAGTTTTCACTGGAATGTGTGAGAATTGTCTCCCTTTATACCTGCAAATGCCAAACACTTGAATCATATCACTTTAGTGAACTAACTTTTTAAAGAATGATTTGAGTTTCTTTAATAAGATTTTATTCAATTTGAAATAATTTAAGTTATACCTTGGATATTTCTGGTCTTGATCCTAATGTGACTTATCAGAAGCTGATGACCTGTCTGTGTTTAGATTTATAGAATGGGAAGCCCCTCCCGGTATGGGCATCAGAAGACATGAATCACATCCGTATAAAGGGCATTCTCACATAGTGGGGAGGTGCACTCTTTACTCCTAAATTACCAGGACAGGTGGATTTCACTCATTCCAAACCAAATCTATGAATTAATGTTGCCTCGAAAGTCATCTTGGCGGGGCAGGGGAGGAAAGATGTCCATATAACTTGGATTTCTATGTCAAATCATGTTGACATTTCTCATTTGCTATTCACTGTAGTATCTGAGGGGTGCTGGGGTTTAGCTCATCTGGTAGAGTGATTTCTTTGCATGGTCTGAGGCCCTAGATTTGATCTCCAGCACTGGAAAAATGGGAGAAAGACCTGACAGCCCACTTCCAAAACAATCTGCTATCAAAAACCCTATGAACAGCAGGGAAGCACTGTCCTAGTGCCAGGCATGGCTCAGTGTTGGGTAGTGTTCCATTCTGTTGTACATAGGGTTGCTATGAGTCGGACTCAACTTGATGGCACCTAACATAGGATAGTATTTGAAAATTATTTAATAAACGAAACAAGTGTATATGAACACTTTAAGCAATTCAGTGTCAGTATTTTTGTGCAATACAAGGTTGATTTTTCTTACCTAAGTCATTTGGGCAATTACTTCATCTGGCCATTTTAGTTTTTTATTTTTCTATATAAATATTGGGACAAAATAGCATAACAATTGCTCAGATTATTTTACTTTACATCCCCTTTTATTTTTCCTTTTATTTTCAGTAACATGTAATATAGTTTGTTCAGCTAAAATCTGAAAATATTTTTATAGTTCAGAAAATGATCCATCTTAAGTATAGCTTGCAAGTGTTACTTTCTCAGTGTTTGGAGGTGCTCTCTTAATCCTACCAAGCTATAATATGAGCAGAGCTGGAAATTCACCCAGCTGGCATTGCTCCTATAGCATAGAAACTGTGAGCATATCTTTTCTGTAACTTAGGTTGATCATAAAAATCGGTGTTTTGGGGGAGCTATGTAGAATAAAGGCTGGGATTTAGCTCAGTTGGTAGAGCACTGCTCTGCGGTCTCTGAGGTCCTGAGTTCGATTCCCAGCACCACAAAAATGGGAGAAGGACCTGGCAACCCACTCCCAAGGCAATCCTGAAACAATCAGCCATTGAAAACCCTATGAGGGTTGCTATGTGTCGGACACGACTCGACGGCACCTAACAACAACAACAATGGAGAATAAAACTTGTGCAGTAATGGTCGAGCAGAGACTGACAGATGGTATTAGCATTCTAGGTGACTATAATCATAACATTGGTTGGGAACTAATCACTCTGGGTGCTTTGGGGGAGTTATATTGAGGACATACTCCAGCAAAACAAGGGAGAAAATCAAGAAAGCAGGTAAGGTGCTCAGATAAATGATCTGTCTCCAGAGGGTAGTGAAGGGAAGTCTTAATGTGGCAGTGGAGTTAAAGAGGAGCCAGTTCAGATCAGAGAAGGATTCTGGGCTTTTGGAACGTACCCTGGGGAGAGGGGGATATCTAGTCTATAGGACACCATATGCAATTAAAGAGTTTGACAAGCAGTGACCTCTGACAGGTAAATAAAAATAAGGGGGAAAAAGGACAACTAGACTTCTAAAAGGTATGTGAAAGCTGCATCAATAAATGAAATAAACATAATAATTTCATAATTTCATTTTAATAATATAATCTTAATGACAATTTATAATTTAATTTTAATAATTTAAAATAATAATTTACTTTGAATAATACAGCACTCATATACTCATAATAATGTAAACTTTACTTATTTAAATAAAAAGGTACAAATATACTGAGGAAGTGGTATAAGAAATTGAATCTTCATCTGTTAATGGTAGGAAGTTAAAAGGTGATATCTGAAATTGATAAAAAAGGAAAGGGCGCTTCTGCTTTTTAACATGGGACTTTCTGCTGATCTATTTGATTTTTAAAGTATGTTGTTGTTGTTAGGTGCTGTTGTGGAGTTTGACTCATAGTGACCCTATGTACAATAGAACAAAACACTCTCTGACACTGTGCCATGCCCACACTTTGTCAGCATTTCTCTGCTGTTCATAGGGTTTTCAATGGCTGATTGTTTTGAAATTGTTTTGGGAGTGGGCTGCTGGGTCTATCTCCCAGTTTTGCAGTGCTGGGGCTCGAACCTAGGACCTCAGAGAGCACAGAGCAGCACTCTACCAACTGAGCTAAATCCCAGTATGTTGTTATTGTTGTTAGGTGCCATCGAGTCGGTATCCAACTCATAGCGACCCTCTGTACAACAGGGGAAACACTATTGTCAGTGCTTCTCTGCTGTTCATAGGGTTTCCAATGGCAGATTGATTTTTGGGAGGGGGTTGCCAGGTCCTTCTCTCATGCCTACAGCTTCTGGTGTTCCCAGGTGGTCTCCCATCCAGGTACTAACCAGGCCCGACCCTGCTTAGCTTCCGAGATCTGATGGGATCGGATGCCACAGGGCTATGACTGCAGGCAAATCCCAGTATAGCTCATTAAAAATAATGCTATGATTTAAAAAATGTTGTATAAACAGAACTAATATGGCTATTGGAGGACAAACTTTGCCAGTCTTATTAAAGCACCTGGTTTTATGCCTGGATTGTGAACAGTAAATATTGTTGTTAGGTACCATCAAGTCGGGTCCGACTCATAGTGACCCTCATAGAGTTTTCACTAGCTGATTGTTTTTGAGATTGCTTTGGGAGTGGATTGCCATGCCCTTCTCTCAGACCCAGTTCTTCTCTTCTCTAAAATATGGAAATAATAATTCCAGACTTGTTCAGTGTACAGTATTGGGGTACACTTTAGGAGCATATACTGGAAATTCTCTCATCTCTAAGTTAATAGGATTTTGTACTCTAAGAAAAAAAGTGTGGGAAAATATCATCTACAGACACTTATCTCAAACACAGTCCCTTCCAGAATTAAGAGAGTACCTCTCACTTATGGTTAATGTTGCATGATAAGTAAATATAATGCATTTTGTTCTTTTATGTAGCTCATGATATTATCAGTCTCATTGAAAGCAAGAACAGTCTGTAGATATTTGGTAAAGCATTAAAATCAGTTGTACATTACTTATCACTTGGTTTCCAAATCTTGTTAAAGTGTAAAGAAATCTCTTTATCCTTTGTTATACAAAATAGTACTTGAACTCTTGAAATATATTTTGTACTTGATATTACAAAAGAGAAAGTTTAGCTAATCCTTGTTCCATTAGGGATTTGAGGTAGGATATAATAGCAAATAAAGTGATTTCATTGGCCCCGTTGTACAGCTGAAGTTTATGGAAATTTCACCTACATATTTGAATGAAGTAATAGCTAACATTTTATACCCCCTTACGTATGAAATACATTGTTAGATGCCATCGGGTGGGTTCTGATTCATAGTGACTCTAAGTACAGCAGAATGAAGCACTACCCAGCAATGAGCCAGGCACACTGTCTTTCTGTGTTTGAGCTCAGTGTTGCAGCTACTGTGTTTCTTCTCATTTTGAGTTGTGCCACATCAGCAAATGGAGGTCCCAGATGCTTTACTCTATTCCTGTCATTAAGGTCAACACTACTTTGAGGAGGCAACTCTTCCCCAGGTGCTTCTTGAATGCCTGGGGAGCTCATTTCCAGGACTATATGTGACAGTGCTTCCCTGCTATTCACAGAGTGTGCAGTGGCTAATTGGTTTGGGAGTGGGTTGCCAGGTCCTTCTCTCTAGTCTGTCTTAGTCTGGAAGCTCAGCTGAAACCTGTCCACCTTGGCTGGCCCTACTGGTATCTGAAATATCTGTGGCATAGCTTTCAACATCACGGCAACACACAAGCCCCCACAGTACAATAAGCTGACAGACACATGGGGGGTGAAGCACATTAGCATACATTACCTTATATAATCCTCAGAATTCTTAAGGATACTAAAACCGACAATTGCTATGTTTTTCTGTAGTTATGTTCTTCAAAGCGGTGATAAACACCGAATGAATGAATACTGAATCATTTCTCCTAGGGAAATACAGGGTTGGGTTCCTCTGGTCATAGTATTTTTGTCCACAGATCAATACATAATCTTGTTTTTTTGTGTGCCTCTGTTTAAAGACACCACATTTAATGTATTTGTTGATTCATTAACATTCAACTCATGGCCAACAGTGTGGCTAATTTGTGACTGGATGAAGCTTGTCTGACATGTTTTTTGTTGGTAAGGTGCATCACAGATTTCTCACACTTAGCAATGCTCAGTACCACTTTGAGAATACCTTGAGGGCCATTTTAAATAGCAGAATCAGTAAGAAAAAGGCACAGAGATGCGAAAAATGTAGCACTAAACAGACCGTGAAAGAGGCACTGGATTGCAGTAGGAGAGTTGAAGCAAGAGGGCTAGCTGGGATGTTGCCTCATTTGACCTCAGCTGGGAATGCGGGCTGTGGCTGTGAGCAGCGCTCTACGCATGACCAAGCAAGCGTTGCCAAGTATCGATTTTGGGGTTACAAATACATTTTAATGAGTAGCCTAATTTGTAGATATAGAATGTACAAATAATTAAGATTGACTATATTTTCATCCTTTTTTGGAGATTGTAAGTTGAATCTTAAACTGAGCGATGTGCTTCATTTTTATGAAAGTAATAGCTGTTAGAACCAATTTCTATACTTTTTTTTTCTGGATTTTTAAGACAAGGTCTCACTGTGTATCCCAGACTGGCCTTGAGCTCAGGATCCTCGTGCCTCAGCCTCCCAAGTGCAGGGATTACTGGCATGTGCCAGTCCGCCTGGCAGTTTCTATACTTTTTATGCTTGTTTAGTCAGGGTGTGTTATGTATTCAAACAAGCTCCCCACTTGGATCTCAGGGGCTTAATGTGGGTCAGCAGGGACATGGAAGTGCAGCAGGCTCTGATCCTTATGGTCTTTCAGGGATTCTGTCTCCTGGTCCTTCCCAGAATCCCTTGCACCCTGTCAGCTGACATACAGGAAGTGGGAGACCACAGAGGGCCACACAGGGCGTCTTAGAAGGACTGGATGAGGCTTACCTCACTTCCGTCTATGTGCCTTTGGTTCCACTAGCCTGCCAAGGAAGGCTGGGAAATATTCTTTTCTGACCTGCCACGGCAGAGAAAGGGGTTGAGTTTAGTGAACATAATACCCTTTTCTTCCTTCCAAAAGACCAAAATGGTATTTTATGCCGTTTTAGGGCCTGCAGCCGTAGCCCTAGCCGTAGCCAGGATCGTGGCATCCGATCCTGTCAGATTTCAGAAGCTAAGCAGGATCAGGCCTGGTTAGAACTTGGATGGGAGACCGCCTGAGAACACCAGCTGCCATAGGCTTGGGAGACGAACCCAGCAACCCACTCCCAAAAATCAATCCGCCATGGAAACCCTATGAACAGCAGAGAAGCACTGACAATAGTGTTTCACGTGTTGTATGCAGGTTCTCTATGAGTCAGATAGTGACTCTACGGTACCTAACAACAACAACAACAACAATGCAATTTTAATATTCTTCTTTGTGTGTGTTTGTGTATGTGTGGTAATTGAGGGTTGAACCCAGGGGCCTTGCACGTACTTTGCAAGTGCTCCACCATGGGGATGCTCCCCAGCCCATTTATTTATTTTCTATTTTGAGTCATAGTCTCGCTGAGTTATGCAAGCTGCCTCTGGCCTCAAACTCACAATTCTTCTGGCTCCACCTCCCGAGTTGCTGGGATACAGGCGTAAGCCACCACACCTGGCTGTTTTAATATTCTTTATGATATTTTTTTGTGTTCCTTTAAGAAGTGCTAGAGGCTTACATCTCTACCTCTTGGGATTCAATGGAAAAAAATAATGGAAGTTGAGTTTTGTTTTCTGTGTGGTAAAAGTTTGCTTGTATGCCGGGGAAAAGGAGCTGATTATTTTCTCATACTTAGCTGGGTTATTTCAATAGAATCTCTTCCAAAATTAAAAGAGTTTACCAAATGAAATGGCTTGATTTAAAATTAAAATAGATACAGAGATTCACTTTTCTCCCCTTCAGTAAATTTTCTGCAGGCAGGTTTTTGCCTCCTATAATTGAAGGCAACCATAATAACGAATTTGATTGCATGGTTTTGACGATTACTTTTGAGGTAATTGCCAGATTGGCATACACAGTAATTTGTATGTGAGAGGTGATCAGATGTGAATATTTCCGTTCAGTCATCTCCCTGGAATTCAGACACATCACTGCTTCTGACTTTGGAATTAGGACCAGTAATTGCAGCTCTGGGATGAGCCGTACATCTGAAATAGGCTTTGTTTCACGTGTGACCGGTAATGTTATTAGACTCACGTTGGGAGGCAGAGCTGAGCAGAACCCTGCCTTACTTTGTACCCTAAAGTAGTCCCGGTAGTAGTAGCAGTTATTGTCATAGTAGCAGCAGCAGTTGTTATTTTTATTTTTTATTTATTTTGGTACCAGGAGGTTGAACCCAGGCCCTCAGGTATGCTTTGTGAGTGCTCTATCACTGAGCTGCACCCCAACCCTGTTTTTACTTTTTTATTTTGAGTTACATAGGCAATCTCTGGCCTTGAATTTACAATCCTCCTGCCTCAGCCTCCCAAATCCCTGCGATTCCAGGTGTGCACCACTGGGCTGGCTGTTTTTTGAAAAATTAGCAGAAAATGTGCATGTGGGGCAAGATTGGGAGGGCCTCCGCTTTAGGACATACACTGTAAAAACAGGATGAAGGTAGCTGAAAGTTTAGGATGAAAATTCAGAAGTCTCATACTTTTGATTTCAATTCTAAATTTGATGTTGTTGCTGTTGTTGTTGTTAGGTGCTGTTGAGTCGGTATCCGACTCATAGAGACCCTCATAGGGTTTTCAATGGCTGATGGTTTCAGGATTGTCTTGGGAGTAGATTGCCAGGCCCGTCTCCCATTTTTGCGGTGCTGAGAATTGAACTTGAGACCTCAAGAGACTGCTGCGCTCTACCAACTGAGCTAAATCTCAGCCTCCTAAATTTGGTATCATGGTTTAATTTTCTCTTCAGTAGAGGGAGACATGTGTTTTCCCTGTGCAATGCGAGGAGAACAGTGGTTATTCTGTGTAGGATTAGAAAGCTCATGTGAGTTTAAGGTAAACAAGCCATATGGCTGTGGATATGGCTTCCCTTCAGGAGCTGTCTTTCTAAAGGGGTATGGTTTTCCACTTTCCTTACACTTCTTGATCATGTGTGGGCTCTGAGAGCCCACTGCTTTTGTATATTAGCCCTTCATTTTTTTATTCATAAAATACGAACTACTTAAGGTGCTGTCCACTCTTACCCAGGTACATAGGATCATGATGTTAGAGTGATGTTATACATTTGATACATGTAATTTCCTGTTTTCTGTTATGAAACCTCTCTTTGTCTCATTGCATGATCCTCCTGTCTCTAACTGATGAAGATGGAGTCCAGTCTGTCCCTAAACTATAATCAGGAAACATGTCTTGTATTCTTTTTGTGATTTTGGATTGCATCTTGCATTAGAAAAAGCACTTCATTCCTCTGCTTGTCCTTAATTAGTTAATGTGCATTTATTGAACATCCACTGCGTTCACAGCATTATAACAGGCACTCCTGGTGGATACCCAAGAAATGGCTCTGGGAAATCAATCCTCCCTCCGTTGCAAGAATAGTTACAAAGTCTTTTCGCCAGCAGCCTTTTCATATTGCAATTCTGTTGTTGATTATCATTTTAAACATATTTTGCTTCATCTCATTGGGCATCTATAAGAGAGGAAAAAAAGACTGTTGAGAGTTATAATTTGCTTTTGTTCGAGTTCTGACTTGCAATTTATTCTGATTTCCTTTAGAGTTGGCCTAGCTTTTTTGAGGCTTGGGTTGGAGAGCTGTGCTCATTTGTATGATTGATGAGCTGTCTTTTTATAGTGTGCTGTTGACAAAAAAGGAAAATTAACTTCAAGTCCAGTGGCGGTAATTAGGCTCCAGGTTAACCTCCCCATATGTCCTGAGGGCAGTTTCTTTTGCTGCTTACCTGTGCAGTTACATGCTGGTGGCAGCCCATGAGCATCTGGGCAAAGAAACCCTTCTTTTGGGGATTTGACCTTGAGACACCATAGACACACACATCCCTTTCCCCCTGCTGCACACACACTTTTACCTACCCTTGAGGGGCTGTGAATTTGGCACCTAGATTTAAAAGAAAACTCTAGGCTAGCATGTGCTTAGCCGAGGCCCTGAGTTTAATCTCCGGTGCACTCTGCTTCCAGATGCCCAGAGCCCCAGACCCTAAAGGCCTTACTGTAACCAAGAGCATTCAAGATATAAAACACACTAATGGATGAGTAGAGGGGAGTCTCAGGTGTTACTGCGACACTTTTCCCTCATTAAGAAA
This sequence comes from Pedetes capensis, assembly GCA_007922755.1. Taxonomy (NCBI): domain Eukaryota; kingdom Metazoa; phylum Chordata; class Mammalia; order Rodentia; family Pedetidae; genus Pedetes; species Pedetes capensis. Next base: position 51,683 of record VMDO01010079.1, read on the forward strand.
GGAAGCCACTTAAAAATTGTAAGAACGAAGTATCCAGCCACGTTCTGAATGTAAGATAATTTATTGATACATTTGAATGGTTCATGAGGTATTGTGGTTATTTCTTTCTCTTTCCTTCTTTCTTTCTTTTTTTTTTTTCCATGGCTCTGGTTTCTGAAGAGCTGGAAGATACATTATTGGGCAATATTTCCAATCTGTTAACATCTCACAGTGTAGGATAGGACAGAAGAGGAAGATAAAATATTGTTTTAATATTCCCTTTCCTTAGTTGTCAGCAGCTTTAGGGATTCACAAATAGCTTGTGGTTTATAAATATTAAATAAGAGATTCATTATTGGAAAGCATCAACATGACTAGCCAAACCCAGAACCCAAACGATTGAAGCCATCATGATGCCATTTGTGATGAGAAATTCAGGATTGAAAAAATAGTTTCTATTCTCTCTAAAACACTTAAGAATGTGTGGGAAATAGTCTGTTATTATAATAAAGTAGTCTGGAGTCTGTGTTATGAACATCCTGCTAATAACTCTGAATCAGGAGTCTCCAGGACTTTTATGTTAGAAAAGGCAATATATTAATATTATATGTAGCTGAGTGGGGGGCATCAAACTTCTCACATCTCATTCTTTGAGTTTATCGAGACAAAAGAAGAAGAAGAAGAAGAAGAAGAAGAAGAAGAAGAAGAAGAAGAAGAAGAAAACAAATGCAATGAGGCCCAACGAAGACATCTAAGCACAGAGTGAAATAGTTGTGACAAAACCTACACCCTTTACTTTGTAGGAGATATGGAGACATTTTAAAATATTTTTAAATATTTCAACTGGGGCCCCCTTTGTTATAATTTTACAAAAACAGTGATTTCTGGTTTGATCAACTTTCAGAAGCTAATCAGGATGGGGCCTGGTTTGTCCTGGGATGGAATTACCAGGTGCTGTAGGGTCAGGAGAAGGACCTGGCAGCCCACTCTAGAGATAATCAGTCATTGAAAACCCTATGAATAGCAGAGAAGCCCTGATGTAGTGCTGGGCATGGCACAGTGTAGGGGAGTATTTCATTCTGTTGTATGTAGAGTTGCTATGAGAGGTGGCACCAACTCAACGCCACCTAACAAGTTTGGTTATATATTTTCCTCTTGCAATCTTTAGTTACTTCAAGTTTATATGTACAACATATTAGACACGTGTCACCCTGTGATGTGACACTTGATGGAGTAAAAAAGGGCAGAATCACTGACTTTGATGGCATGGAGGCCTGAGACCTCTTATTGAGTGGACGGGACACTCTGCACACAGCGGCTCCCCTGAAGCGACCATTCTATCACAGTGCTGCAGAGAGACAGATTTTAGTTAATGATGACACCAAGGCACCAAGAAGATAGTACAGGATGCTCAGCCTGCCAGGAAAGTGTGTTGTTCTTTTTAAAAAAACATGCCATTCAAGTTATGTTTTTAAAGGGTTGGGTGTGCCAAGGAGAAAGCTCCATGATTGGGCAAATTTATTTCTGTGGACCTCTAATCATCTGGCAGAACTGGATTAGAGGAGCACTGATGCATTTCTTAGATGAAATGTAACACTGCTCCTGTTCCCCGTATCTGCATTTATTAAGGATGTTTGGTCATTGTTCTTTTATGATTACTGTGATCTCTTTAGGGTTATTTTCCTTTATAATGTCAATCTTCCAAGACAGGAATATCATGAAAAGGGTGCAGACCATCTTCTCTCCCAAAAGAAGCTCTTACCTAGGCGTCCTCCAAAACCACAACCCATTCTACCAGCCAGTCTAAGGAATGTGACCTGTCCATCACCTATCAGCACCGAATCAGATGGCTCAGCCACCAGTCTGCTCCTGTACCCAGTGTCATTTCACATGGAGTCCTTGGAGTGGTGTCTGCTTGTCCCCCTCTCCCGGCCCCCACTGAGGCTCTTTCTGTACCACTTCCACACTCGCCACATGTCCAGTCTCTGTGCTGCTTTCCTGAACGACCTCAGCTGCTGTCCTGTGGCATTCCCTTCTCTGCCCCCATCCACAGGACAGCTACCCCTCTTCCTTTCCAGTGCTTGGCTTTGCACGCCCCTCTTCCTTCTCCACCGCAGACCCTATCTCCGTTCCTTAGTCTCACCTGTCAACATTCCCTTCTCTCTCGCTTGTCAGGCTCTACCCTCTGGATCTCCTGGCCCTGTAGCCAGAACAATGACCTTCCACTCCCTCCCTGCCTTGCTTCAACCACCTCCATTCTCCCCTTTGTCTTTTGCCACTTGCCTCTGTCCCCTCTGCTGTGTAGAGGATGCCCCTCTAGTGTCACGGATCATGTCTTTCTCTCCCACTCTTCTTGCTGACTCAGGGGTCTTCCTTCTTTGCTGCTCACATTATTCGGTACTTCGAAGTCCTTTTTCCTTCCGGAACCCTCTTTCCCTAGGGCTCTTTGCTATTATCATAACCCTCAATGTCCTTGTTACCATTCTACCTTGCTGAATAAGTCCTCCCCTTGCCCACCCTCAAATCTTTGTGTGACATCCACACTGTCCAGATAGACTAAGATGTCAGGACCCTTTTACAATGTCTCTGTAAGCCCCAGGGATACTTGCATCTAAGATCAAAAACCATGAGTCTAAATAATTTACAAAAAGCCAGTTAATGAATAAGTGCTAGAGACAGAACTAGAACCTCGATTTGCTCACTCCCAGCCCAGAGTCTTTCCAGATGCCCACTTGTGTTGCCAGGAACACATTTCTGTTTTCCCTGACTTTTCTTCCTTCCATCTGTACATGTGGGCATTGGCTTCAGTTCATTTCCTGGCTTTTCCTGATGGCTTTTCTCTTTGCCTTTTCATGTTCTCATGCCTCTAATATCCTAATTAACACGGCTCCCACACCTCCTTATAGCTAGACCCCTCTTCTGATCTGCATATCTCTGTTTTTATCAGGTACCTGGGGACACACCCATGCCTTAGGGATTCACAACTACAGCCAACAACATTCATAAAGAATTTTGTGATCTACAGCGTGCTAACACAAACATTAGGTTAATATTCATCTTAATTTAGGGAGGAAGTATTACCAGCCACTGGTTTTAAAGATGAGGCAATTCACAGTCAGAACACTTACATAAATTGCTCAGAAGGACACCCGGAGAAAAGCAAGAAAGCTGGACCCATGGGTCTGCATTCCGTTGCTCTCTTCCTGCCGGAGGCTTCCTGGGGCTCAATCTCTTCACAGTCTCAGGCTGAAATTGCCTTCGCCTTCCCCTGCTCTCTCCCAAACAGTATTAAAATAATAAAATCAAAATACAAACCAATAGCTGCCTCACACTTGTGCTGGCAGGGTAACCTCTTGGCCACAGGGACCTTGCCTTGGTTGTCCCGGAGACCTTTGCAGGGGCCAGTGTCTGTTACACAGGAGTTTGTTTAATGAGTCTGGCTTTGGGTTGGGTTAGTCAGGGTCCATTTCTTCTGTCCTGCACCCAGACTCACAACCTTGCAATTATCTTTGACACCTTCCTTTCTTCTCTACCAGCACCTTGAGTAAACCCGTTGTATACAGTTTTCCTTTCTCAGTGTTCCAGGAGCGCCTATGCTGCTCTCCTCAGACTCATTTGACATGACCCTGTATTGTCACTGTGAGCCCCACTCTGCTCCCCAACCTTCCAGCCTCCTGTTTCACTCATGCCAGACAAATCTCCCTAACACACAGCTCTCCTCCTGGACTCAGACTGTTTCATAGAGTTCATAGAGTTGGTGGGACTTTTAGAGATTGTCTGGTCCAGCCTGCCTCCACCGGGGTGGGCACCACCCACCACTCGGGCTTCCTGCCACCCAGCCGAGGGCTCTTCAGGCTCCCTGTCATTCTGCATCTTGTGTTCACTCCAGCTCAGATCCTCACTGATTCTCCCCAGCCTGCCCACTACAGTCCGGGTCTCTTTGTCCAGCGTTGAGACTTCTCCACGACCCAGTTCCAACACACTGTTTGAATTATCTCCCCCTAATCCCTAGATTGGGCTGGGATTCAGCTCAGTTGGTAGAGCGCTGCTCTGCAGTCTCTGAGGTCCTGAGTTTGATTCCCAGCACCGCAAAAATGGGAGAAGGATGTGGCAACCCACTCCCAAGGCAATCCTGAAAAACAATCTGCCATTGAAAACCCTATGAGGGTCGCTATGAGTCGGACACGACTCGATGGCACCTAACAACAGCAACAACAATCCCTAGATTATGGGAGAAAGATGTGGCAATCCACTCCTGAGGCAATCCCGAAACAATCAGCCATTGAAAACCCTGTGAGGGTCGCTATGAATCAGAAATGACTCAATGGCAACTAACAACAACAACAACAGTAATCCCTAGATTGATGTTCAAGTCAAAATGTGCTCCTTACCATTCTTCCAACATGCTCATTTCTTTCTTGCCTCCTTGCTTTTTTTTGGTAATTCTCTCTACACAGAATCCCTTCATTGCCCTTCATCTCATGGCATCCTTCCTGTGAAAACCTCCTTGGTTCTTCTCTTGTTGAAATAGAAGAGCTTTTCCCAACAGTACGAGCTCACAACACAGCCTCTCTTGCTCCAGATTTATCTTGGTCTGCCTTGCATCATCTTTATTCTATGCTTATCTTATCTGCCTGCTAATTCTAAGCATCTTTAAAGCAATGAAGAATGCTATCTAGTTAACCCCTGCATTTCTCCCCATCCGGTGCAACAGGATGACCTGGCTTGGGGTAGGTACCAATTTGGTGGCTGGGTAGTTGAAACCATGACCAAAAGATAGTGCCGGAGAAAGTTCTAACCAGCGCTACAGAAAGTTCTAACCAGCACCAGAGAAAGTTCTAACCAGTGCAGAGGAATATTGGACTTCATCAAGCCCTAAAGGACTCTGGGCTTTGCCCCACTGAGTTGAAGTTAGCTTTAATTTTTTAAGGGGCATAACAATGCTGAGGGAGAAATTCTTTGCATCCTATTACTTTTTGCCATATCTGCCCATGGCAGTTGCTGCAGGTTTGAGTGATAGGTCTGCCTCCCCCTGTGGTGGAAATCTCTGATCACAGTCACACTCCATGTGGCTGGCTCTGTTCGTCCTGGGGAGAAGGGAGGTGTTTATGTCCTGGGAAGTGGTGTTTTTGTTTCACAAATACTGTGGACCTGATGGGACCTCTCATCATGTATGCAAATGCTTGTCAGTTTGTCTAAATATACTACATAAATTTACATGGAAATGTGCTCTAATCAAAGGGGAAACTTAGCTTTGGGGGGGGGAAGTACATGCTATATCTGCCAACCTTTGGTTAAGCGAGGTAAATGTTGAGCAGAATACAGGTGAGGTTGCAGTGATAATTAATTACGTATGGTAGGTTGTATTGTTTGGATGTGGTTTTGCACTGGGCAAATACGGGCTAACATGAACTTGATTCTTCCTGGCAGAGCCTTTTCTGCTCTTCCCTCCCGCTCCCCCTTATTTATATGCTGCAGGGAGCTTGCTGGAGATGAGGGCTTGCGTTGCTCTTATCTAGGTTATGAGGGACGATGAAAGGCAGTAATTGGCCTTCACCAAAATTTATTGCTTCTGGACAGTTTGATCCCAGCAACTTATACTGTGTCAGTATGTAGCCAGTAATTGAACTTTTTCACTCATTTTCTTCAGCCATCTCAAGGACTAAATTCATGAGAAAAGTTGTACAATTCAGTTAGTAAGCAAGCTGAAAAGCAGACAGGTTACCTCTAACTTGCTATCTAAGTCCTAGAAATAAAGCCTAGGCACAGAATCTAAGTTGAATTGTGTTACTTTAGGCACAGATCCCAGGAAAACCTAGTTTTGAGAGCAATATTTGTTTAGGGGTTAGACGTTAGGCTACTGCTGTCCAACAGAAACAAAATGTGAGTTTCACTTGCATTTAAATGTAGCCGTGTTTCAAAACTTCAAAAAATAATAGCTGACGTGGATTTCAATAATATATTTTAGTTAACCCAGTATATCAAGGCTAATCAATATTTTAAAAATTGCTGATGAGGTATTTTACTTCGCTGTTGTCATTACTTAGTCATGGAAATTCCATGTGTATTTTACATCCCTCAGTTCAGACTGGCTACATGCCAAGTGAGTAGTAGTCACACGTGGCTGGTGGCCAACAAAATGGACAGCTCAGGTCTAGCTGATGTGATTGTCTGAGCAGGAAAAAGATAAAGGGACAGTTGTGTTATTACTGTTTTTTTTTTTAAAAAAGGGATCGTCAAACATTTTCAGTAATGGGCCAAAGAGTCGATATTCAGGTTTCATAGACCACATGGTCTCTATTATCATTGCTACAGTAGCACAAAAGTAGCTATAAGACAGTGCATAAATAAATGGATATGGCTTGGTTCCAGTAAAACTTTATTTACAAAAACAGATGGTAAGTGAATGGGCTTGTGGGCTAGTTTGCCTACTCCAGTTCTTAACTTTAAAACACATTTCACTATCATATAAATCAAAACAATTTCTGTTTGGAACGATTATGTGTTGGATAATTCTGTTTGTGTTTAGAAGCTGTGAATGCAGCAAATGATGGCTCCCTAGTTGATCTCCTTTTTTATAAAACAATTGGTAATTCTCACTTTGTCATAAGTGGTGTTTGTTGGTTTAGAAAAATGACAGTGTTTTTATATCATTAATAATTATAATTTTTCTCTCTCTTTTTCCCTTCTCTCTGTCTGTCCCTTCTGGCTGGAACCATTTTTCTGGATGGTTTGGCTGTTGCATTACTATTTGTATTTTCCTGTTAAAACAGGTAAGACTTTCTCTTTCTTTTTGGATTATGATTCTGCCCAGTGTTACCAAAATTAATATGTAAAGTTTTGATTTTAGCTTAAATATTCAAAGAAGTAGCATGACATTGTTCACATAAATTTGTTTCTAGCTGCAAGAAAATAATCGTTGGCATAGAATATAGGGGGACATAGATATCCATCAACTCTAGGAATATCCTCTTTAAATATTTTATAAATCATGGCTCATATTTAATGCATAATTGAAAAATAGATGGATGTGGGGTTGTACAGTGTGTTTTTCATTCTCAAATTGGATACAGGACTATAATAAACCCATACAGACCTTTATGTGTGTTAATGTGGTTGTGTTAAAAAATGTTTTATAAAATCCTTCTCACCTCAGAAATGCTCTCTTAGGCCTCAGAGACACAGAGAACACCTTCCTCCCTCTCACTCCTTTTTCTTTCCCCCACCTTTCTCTTCCCATCCTCACTCTCTGTCCTGCTGCATACTATCTCTCTCCTAGCAATGCCCCCCAGGCATGAGTCCTGTGGCCCCTTCTCCTGTGGCCCCATCCTCACTCTCTGTCCTGCTGCATACTATCTCTCTCCTAGCAATGCCCCCCAGGCATGAGCCCTGTGGCCCCTTCTCAGCCTCTGCCCTGACCCCCTGCAGCATTTTACTCCCTCTCTTCTTCCTCTTCCTGAATGCTTGGTTTGCTTCCCTTCTTGCCCACCCCTTCCTTTAGGTCATCTGGGAACTGGCTGTTCTTGGTAGCTCTGGTTTTGAAGTCCTGCAGCCCCTTGGAAAGAAAGATGTCTTCATGACTTCAAGGCATCCATTGTGCATGGGCATTGAGCCTATCTTGGGCTGGGTTTAGCTCATTTGGTAGAGTGCTGCTCTGTGCTCTCTGAGGCCCTGGGTTCGATCCCCAGCACTATGAAAAACGGGAGAAGGACCTGGCAGCCTACTCCTGAAACAATCAGCCATTGAAAACCCTATGAATAGCAGAGAAGCACTGACATAGTGCTGGGCATGGCACAGTGTTGGGGAGTGTTTCCTTCTATTGTACATAGGGTCGCTATGAGCCAGACACGACTCAATGGCACCTAACAACGACGACAACAACAACAACCTGTCCCTAGCTCTGCTTTCACCTGTGCTTCAGCCCACATTCCCCTGCCTGCCCAAGAGCACTTCAACTCTAGTACACCCCATACAGAATCATTGACCTCTTCATTTGGGCCACTGCTATTAGTTGTGGGTTTTGTTTTTGTTGCTTATTTGTTTGCAGTACTGGGGGGTAGAACCCTGGGCCTCATGCATGCTAGGCAAGGGTTCTACCCCTGAATTGCACCCCCAGCCCCCTTTTTAAAATTTTTTTTATTTTAAGACAGGGTCTCACTAACTTGCACAGGCTCCCTCTGGCCTCCAACTCACCATCCTCCTGCCTCTGCCTCCTAAGATGCTGGGATTACAGGCATGTGCCATGGCTCCTGGCAACCATTGCCCCTCTTTTGCTTTTTTCCTCACTGTCTCCTCTGTCACTTCTGAGGGGCTCCGGCCTACCTCTGCCTGACTTTTCTACTCACCCTGCATCCTGTGTGCTCCTTGTGGGATCCCAGCCAGCCCCCTTCCCCAACTGCCCCTTGACCTGCTGCTATGAGACTGATCTTCATAAAGCATAACTCTAATCCTGTCAGCCTCCTGCTCAGAAAATCTTCCTTGGCTGCCCATTGTTTACTGATAACTTAGCTCAGCGCCTGACACATAGTAAGTATTCAGTAACTCTCAGGTGTCTTCTTCCTCTTCTTAGTCCCCACCATCTCCCATATTCTCACATTCTTATTTTGTCATTTAAAGCCATCTGTGATATGGGCCAACTTTCTTTTCTACTTTATTTCCCATAGATCAGGAACTTAGGGAACTGCAGGCAAAAGCCATTCTCCAAGTGAGAAGCAGGGACCAGCAGATGAAACTAACCCAGAAGCACAGGTGACAGCCCAGGGAGGGAGCTTTCCTTGGACTTCTGAATTTCATCCTGTGGGTGTTAGGAAGGAATCTAGATAGTTGGCCAACTAATAAAGACCACACACTCTTCTAATTCACACTGTCCCCTCTCTGCCCCTGTTGAGATCTTACTTTTAATTAAAGGTGGATTTAGAATGCCATCTCATCTAAGAAGACTTTTATTATCTGCCCAGCTCCTCTTCTGAGCCTCAGCCTTGCTGTAGGCACCTCCAACTTCCTGTCTTGTGCATGCCACCTGTGTCGACCACACGTGTCCCTCATCAACTTGCAGGGCCCTTGTCTGACCCATCTTCTGGGGCCTGGTAGGGCCCTGCATGTCACCCTTTGCCTAGCAGGTGTTCTGCAAGTGTCTGAGGGGGTTCGGTGGGACCTAGATGTTTTTGAGTATTTGCCATGTTGTAAGATTTCACAGCAGGTTTCTTCAGGGTCACTGTTTTTAGTGATACCTTCCTTATAATACATGGCCTTAGCAATATTTAGCCAAAGTCAATGAAATGTGTTTAACTAAAGGTAACAAAACTTTGCTGGGTCAGTTAGAGATCTACCAAGTCTGAATAGTTTTTCTCCCCATGAAAGAAGAAAATTGGTTCTTTCCACCTGCTGTGAAGAATTTTGGACCCATAATTTTTTGAGACCATAGTCACACAGAAGACTAGACCTACTAAGCTTTACTTGACTTTTCAAACAGAATATGAAAGCAGTTTCTTTTCAGTTATTTGTTTCATTGTACAGTACTTTGGCAGTTGTTACTGCACACACACACACACACACACACACACACACACACACACAGAGAGAGGCTGTAAAACATGATTTATAGAACTTAATGCAATGACAGCTTGTGAGCTTTTTCCTGCTTTTATTTCTAGTGTGCATAATGTTGTTGTTGTTGTTGTTGTTAGGTGCCATCGAGTTGGTATCTGACTCATAGCGACCCAAATAGGGTTTTCAATGGCTGACTGTTTCAGGATTGCCTTGGGAATGGATTGCCAGGTCCTTCTCCCATTTTTGTGGTGCTGGGAATCGAACTCGGGACCTCAGAGACTGCAGTGTGCATAATAGGGTGGCCAATTTTTAAGCTACCCTATATCTCCTGTTTTCATGTATCCTTTTAAGTGAGTATGTTTGCAGAAGAGGGAGGACACCCTTTGTTTTTGCTGTAAGTTTTATCCCAGGCAAAAGTTGCTGGGAGGGAAATGTGTGTTCCTAGACCAGGAAGAACCCCAGCCCTGGTGGACCCCCTCTGCTGTTATAACCTTCCAGGGCAGAGGGCAAAGATGGCTGCTGACAGGGAATGGGCACATCATTGCAGGGTAAAGAAAGGCTTTCCCAAGACAAGCAGGGACTCCCAAGCATGCCTCAGCGGCTGGGCAAGTGAGGGGGCACCTGGGGAGAACGTGGCAGTGGTGCAGGAAGGTAGCACGCTCGGACACACAGGGCCTTGGGAAAGACAGTTCCCTCCCACCTTCCTTCCTAAAACAGCCCCCGGGAGCCATCTTGGCTGAGCAGGTGGGGGAACGCATGCGCTGTGACTGCAAAATGTGAGGCAGTAGGACACACAGGAGCAAGAATCCCAGGCTCTGAAATGCCGTCATGCATTATTTATACCCCCAACACAAAAATATGTCACAAACGAATCTAAACGAGGTAGATAATATTTCTTTTTTTCCCCTGATGACAGATTCAGACTGGATAAATTCCTTTATTCCAAACTCTCTGTTAAAATAGGCCAGCATGTTATAGAAATATGCTTTTCTCTTTGAAGTGAGTGAAATGGCTGAACTCAAGGAAATTTTTCTTTGAATAAAAGATTTTTTTTTTTTTTTAACTGGCTTTTAAACTGTGTTGTATTCTCTGTCAATCAGCTCGGGGAATGTTAGAAATTCTGTCATTTAAAGCTCTGAGGTAAGATAAATAGAACTACAAAGCTACAGGTGAATTATGGGGAAAAAAAGATGAATTATGGTATGTTTCTAAAGACTGCTCTCTCCTATTAGTGGCATTAGAAGAAATGATGTGGGACAGAGAGCACAGTTTGATAATTATTTATCTGATGAGTGCTTGTTAGTCTATATTAATTTGGTTGCTCTTAAGGAACTAAATATAAAATGATCTGTAGAAAGCAGAGTAATAACATTACTGAGTGCTCAGTAGGTGCCAGGTGCTGTTGAAGCACCTTCCTTGTTTGACTCACTTAATTCAGTCCCAGGGGGTGGTATTAATGCCACCTCCTGTCACAATGGAAGAAACGAAGAGCAGAGAGGTTAGGGAACTTGCTCACTAGCTCAAAGCTGGTGACTGAGGAGGCTAGCTTTGAACACAGGCTGTCAAACACAGGAGTCTGAACTCTTAACTATTCCGCAGTCCAGCCTCCTGTCCTCCTGTCCCGTACTGGTGGGATCAAAACACCGCTGCTTAAGGCACACAGAATCTGTAATTCCACTTACTGTTTACATACAACTCTCAGTTACCTTGGAATTTTGCTTTTACAGCAATAGATGAGCAAATGTTGACTCTTTCCAATAGGAGAACCAAAGATACTTGGCTGGGAAGATGCCTGTTCATGCTCTTAAATATTTTAATGGTAGCAACATAGCAGATGATAGATAGATAGAGAGATAGATAGATAAGACAGATGATAGATAGAAAGATGGAAGGGTAGAGCCAGGTGCCATGGCATGTATCTGTAATCCCAGTGACTTGGGAAGCTGAAGCAGGAGGATGATGAATTGGGAGGCTGAGGCAGAAGGGTAGTCAGTTTGAGGCCAGAGGTATCCTGCGCAACTTAGAGACCCTGTCTCAAAATAAAAAGTAAAAAAAGGGCTGATGGTGTTGCTCAGTGGTAGAGCACTTGCCTCGCATGTGTGAGGCCCTAGGTTCAACCCTCAAGAACCAGGAAAAAAAAAAAAAGAAAGAAAGATAATAGAAGATGTAGATCTGCTATTCATAGGGTTTTCAATGGCCGATTGTTTTTTGGGATTGCTTTGGGAGTGGGCTGCCAGATCCTTCTCCCATTTTTATGAAGCTGGAGATCAAACCCAGGGCCTCAGAGTGCACAGAGCAAGCACTCTATAACTGAGCTAAATTCCAGCCCCTGACCCATCATGTATGCATGCTATATTTTAGGTTACTGCATGTTATTCTTTAGTCTATCATTTCTACACCATGACATGATTTCAGGCAACAGTGTACAGCATAAAACATACCACTGCTGTAGGAAATCCATAGGTCAGCTTTTGGATCTTTGTGAAACCCTGAAGCAATGTGCTGAATTTCTGTATGAAATTTTCTGGGAGTAACATCCAGAGTGTTCATCAGATATTTCAAAAGTATTTCAGTGACCTGGGGAAGCTAGAGAATTACTACTTTGAGGGTATTATTTTCATAACTTAGAGGCTATTTGGATAAGTTTTTAGTTCATTTAATTTTAATTAAAGATAGTATTAACATGAATTTAGTTATTTTTATTTTTTTCAGTACTGGGGGTTGAACCCAGGGCTTCATACATTCTAGGCAAGTTCTCTACCATTGTATCCTCAACCCCCTCCCCCCCTTTTTTGGAGATAGGGTTTTGCTAAGTTGTGCACGCTGCCTCTGGCCTTGAACTCATGATCCTCCCATCTCAGCCTCCTGAGTTGTGTGTGCTACAGTGCCCAGCTTCTAGTAATGAAACTTTTTTCACTTTGTCATGATGAAGTTTCTCTTTCCCTAAGGGAGCTTATAAACGGCTTCATGACTATAAGTAAAAGGAGGAGTTGGGTTAGCTTCTTTTCAGGTCCCTTTTAACTGTAACCACCCCTTTGTTCCTCACTATTAAAAAAGTAATGCATGTTTATTGTAGGAAATTTGCAAATGTGGACAAACAGAGGAGCAAAATAAAAATTACCCATAACTAATTCTAAAAATAAATAACATTAACACTGTGGTACCGGTCCTTCAGGTCTTTCTTCTATATCCAGAAGATATGCTTTATAAATCACAGCTTTGTATTATAATACTGTAGGACCCCAAATTAGGATCTTTGAGGAGAGAGGCCCCACAGAGAAACCGAGTCACGGATCAATGCAATAAACATGAGGCTTTATTTCCGGCGACGGAATCAACCCTCCATAGAGTCTCCCTAGCAAGGGAAGGAAGGCGACCCTGAAGGAGAGGGGCTTGGGGTTTTTATACAGTTTAAGGGGTGGCAGGAAGACACAAGGAAACTAAGTTTCAACTGTCTTCCCTCTTCAGAGAGCCCCCCACCCCAGGTCAGGAAATTGAAACTTGAGCAGACTTAATTATACAGGAACTTTAAACAAGCATTGTAACACTTCAAGTAAACATTTTGAATTGTTAGCAAACTCCAAGCATTCATGGGGGGGGAGGGTAACGTTCTTCAATACAAACTTCTATAACTTCTCTGTTCACTATATTTCCCTGTTGTTTTACGTTTTCTACGGTATTACTTTAATACTTAAAGATATCTGTAGAATATTTAGTTGCATAATGTATTTAACCACTTATTGCTGAGTATTAGTTTCCTTACAATTTTTCACCCTGCAGACATTTTGGTGAACATTGTTACAGCATTCTACACTAATGCTGTTTCCTTGGTACGAATTAATTCCTTGAGATGGTGTGGCTGGATGTAGATATTTTTGAGACTTCTGATACCTATTGCAAATTGCTGTCCTGAAATGTAATACTAATGTGGAGTCCAGGGCTGAATTTAACTATTGCCTTCCATCTTGCTATTTTTCTACAGGCCATGTTCCTGTGGCTTTGAGACTCTTTAGCTCTACCTAGCATTGAGGTATACTTTTGGTGGAAGAGTCTTTTAAGTTTCCTGTCTTGGAGAGGTGTTCAGTTCAATCACATGAGGATTTCGTTTGGGACTGAGTCTGTGTGGGCAGTAAGTTGTTTACCAGACAGTAATAGGATCCAACCCTTCGGTGAATTGGATGTGCTGGTGCTTCCTACCTGAGGGAATTGCTGCAAGTCAAGTCAATAAAGCAATTTCGAATGGAGGAAAACCCGCACTTCCTTTTCAAAGAATAAAGACAAAGACTGAAAGGAATAAAGACAAGGACTTTTTCTTTGAAATAGGACTAATTAAAATGGACTTTGAAGAACCCTTGATCTGTGGGAGGCAAATTCAGTATTTCTCAGAAGTCCTCTTTAATGAAATGTGACTTACATTTCCATCTTACCCTTAGTCTAACAGAGCCTGGCAGTGGAGCTAACTGTCCAATGTGCTCAGAGGTGTCTGAGTCCAGATTCAGGCTGCAGTCTAGTGAATTAACGTATGGGGGAAACAGGCAATGGATAGGTGAGAAACTGAGGCTCAGAGAAGTGAAAGAAGTCACCCAGCTATTAAGTGAAGATCATTCTAACCTTAAAAATCCCTGTCCAGTCTGCATTTTTAAACTTCCGTCAGCCAGTGTAGTATCAGAATGGGTGGCTCTTCAGGATTCATTTGAAAGTCCCATCCTCAGCATTTTGAACCCTTAGCTGTGGCAATAGCTAGCCTTTCATAACCTGGCCCTGCCCTTGAGGAAGGCTACATTTCCACTTCAATACCTAGTGTGATACCCAACGTCGTGGGGTAAACCCCGAAAGTCTAATTGTAGATAATAGCTACCCCTCAGAAATTACTCAGAGGTTAAGAAGTTGGATGGAAATTTCTCTCCCTATTCCCTGAGCTAAAATGAAGCCTGGGAGGCTGTGTTCACTGTGGGTCTCCACTTTGACCTCCAGGTTAGCTCAGTCTCTAGGTCTTTGCAGATGATTGCTAGTAACATTGTGTTTTTGATGGAAAATCAGAATTTTTTTTCTCCTTTTCCGTCATGCATTATGTGGCTTGTACAGCATTTGGGGCCTTCTCCATGACCCTTGTGATTACTCCTGAGTCAAAGGGAGTAAGAGAACCACTTAAAAGGGAAACATAACATTTTTTATAAAAAGGATTGAAACCCTTTAAAGGCAGGATGTCTACAGCCATACCACCCTGGCATCTGATCTTGTCAGATCTCAATCTAAGCAGGGTCAGTCTGATTAGTACTTGGATGGCGAGACCTCTTGTGAATACTGGGTGCTATAGGCTTGGGAGATGGACCTGGAAGCCCAGTCCCAGAACAATCAGCCATTGAAAACCCTGTGAATAGCAGGGACACAAAGACAGATACAGTGCCAGGCATGGGTAGAGTTTTGTTCTGTTGTACATAGGGTCACTATGAGTCAGACTCTGCTCAACAGCACCTAACAACAACAACAAAAGGCAGGAGAGGAAGGTCTTTAGATAAATTATGCCTTGAAGTGACTGCTGTTTTGGCCATACTCAGGGCTTATTTGTGTAGAGAATGACAGGCCCAAGTCATAACTTAGTCACAGGCTGCCATGTTTATCAGAGACATAATGTAGCCCACAGGAACACATCTAAAGATTGATGGTACATTAAGCACATTCTTTCTTTTGAAATGGTTTAATATACTTTTTTGACTTGCCTTATTTTCACAAATTTCACTTTCTTTGAGGGAAATTAGAACACCTCTCACTTTCTAAATTTCAGTTTTTATGTGGTTGACATTTTCCTTAGTGTGTTGTTGACTATAAATTATTGAGATATATTAAGTAAAGTTCTGCCTCCTAAGCCCCAAACAGTGTAAAATGGATGAAAAATAAATGATTTAAGAAGATTCTAGCAATCTAAAGCACCAGTTATAAGAATAATGATGAAGAGGGGAATGTAGAAATAGGAAATGGTCAATGTTTTAAGTTTAGTATTTACCCCCAAACCCTGAGTTATACATTACGGAAACTTTATTAATTGTAGAATTCTGTAGTAACCTAAAAGTATTTCCATAGAGAGAAAAATAATCACTTAAGATTGTAAATTTAGTTTTATGCATAAATATTCTTCTTTTTCACCTAACATACTCTTGCTGTCCTCCATCCAGTCCTTGCTGTGTTAGCTGAACAGCCTTTCTGGTAAAGACTCTCACAGCAAGGTCTTTGTGTATTGCCCATATTCTAGGATGGCTCTGGGGTCTCTACCTCGGATAGCCATGCTGTTGTGTAATGTCTTCCCCTTGAGTGCAGGTGGGACCTGTGACCTGGGTCTGTACGATATAATACAGCACAGGTGACAGGATATCCATTCTGTGATTGCATTACAAAAGATTGTGGTATTTGTCCTGCTGAAAACATCACTCGCTTGCTGGCCATGTTGGCAAAGCCCACGTGGCAAGTGACCAAGGGCAGCATTCAGCTGATAGCCAGTGAGGCCCTTGGGCCAACAGCCCACAAGGAAATCAGTGTGGCCAACAGGCACATGAACTTGAAAGCAGATCCATTCCCAGTCTTCAGATGAAATCACAGCCCCAGCCAACATTTTTATTGCAGCCTTTGAGTCCCTGAAGCAAAGACCTACCTAAGCCATGCTTAGACTACACGACCCACAGAAACTGTAAGATAATAAATATGTATGATTTTAAGCCACTGTGTTGGTTATAATATTGCTACGTAACAATAATTAACTTATTTACTCATTTAATCATACTTGCAGCTGGTGTCCAATCCCGTCAGATCTTGGAAGCTATGCAGAGTCAGACCTGGTTAGTACTTGGATGAGAGACCACCTGGGAACACCGGGTGCTGTAAGCTTGGGGAGAAGGACCTGGTAGCCCACTCCCAAAAAATCAGTCTGCCATTGAAAACCCTACAGAATAGCAGAGAAGCACTGACAATAGTGTTTCACTTGTTCTACATAAGGTCGCTATGAGTTGGATACTGACTTGAAGGCACCCAACAACATTAATCATCCATTCATTAGAAATTCCCTGACTTTATTCTATAATGCTAGGCTTGGTGTTAGTTGCTAAAAAAACAAGGAATAAGTCCCTAGTCTATTTAAATTACATTAGTAATGAGTATTGTGTAAGGTGCTGGAGAGACAGTGACAGAGGGAGTCCAAGTCTTTTGCAGGAACAGAGATGCAGGGAACCTAACCCATAGGCAGGGAGAGATGAAAAGCAGTGTAAGGAAGGACTTCCTAGCATCAGGGACCCTTGGGCTATGCCATAGTGACTAGGAGACCACCAGCTGAAGTGTGGGAGAAGATAGAGAGGTGGAGAGCACCAGGCAGAAAAAAAACCACACTAGCAAAAGCATAATGCAGCTGGGATTTAGCTCAGTTGGTAGAGCGCTGCGCTGCAGTCTCTGAGGTCCCAAGTTCAATTCCCAGCACCATAAAAATGGGAGAAGGACCTGGCAATCCACTCCCAAGGCAATCCCGAAAAACAGTCAGCCATTGAAAACCCTGTGAGGATCGCTATGAGTTGAATACCGACTTGACAGCACCTAACAACAACAAAGCAAAAACATGGAGGTTCCCAGAACTGCAGCAGGGAAGGGAAACGGTGAGGCCTGAGCCATTGTATTAGGGACAAGATAATGGAGGGCAGCGCTCAGGAAAGTGGGCTTGATCTTGTAGGCAAAGAGAACTAAGAAAGAACTTAACAGAATGATAGGACCCGTTTGTATTTTAGACAGGCCACTATGGCTGCTTGAGAGTCTGAATTTGGAATGAGGCCAATAAAGCTGATGTTGTAATAGCTCATTAAAGAACTATCGAGGGTCTCCACTAGATCTGTGTTAGAACACACAGAGAAGAAAGCTAAGTTTAAGTATATACGGTTCCTAGCATGAATGACTCTGCAAACCCTCCTAATTAAATAGAAAATGCAAAGTAGCAGCTTAAGCACAGAGAAAGATGAAAAAATTCTGTTGTGAATGTGTTGTTTTTGAGTGCCTATGGCACTTGGAGGTGAAGATGTTCAGTAGGAAGTTGATCTTGCGGAACACTATATTGTAAGGCGCCCCCTGTTCCTTGCACCACTTTCTGGCCCTTTTAATGCAGAAGATATGGGAAGAGATGTAGATTGCTTTGCATGGAGCTGAAGAGGAAGAGGTAGCATTAGAAAACAGCCTGGTTGTCATTAAGAGATAGATAGCTCACACTTGGTGGCAAGACCACACTGCAAAGGAGTATGTGAGATGGGGGATATTGTTGTGGCCACTTGTGGCAAGTATGATCTGTCATAGCCAGTGGTTTCTTTGCATTAAGTGGAGAAACAATTGGGTTGTAGGGAACTGTATATAAACCGCTTGGCACAGCAAGTGTTAATGAGTAATACCTATTAGTTGTTGTTTTTAGGTGCCATCGAGTCAGATCCAACTCATAGTGACCCTGGTACAACAGAACAAAACACTCTTTGACACTGTGCCACGCCTGGCACCATGTTAGTGCTTCTCTGCTATTCATCAGGTTTTCAGTGGCAGATTGTTTCTGGAGTGGGTTACCAGGTCCTTTCCCCTAGCCTGCAGCACCTGGTATTCCCAAGCAGTCTCCCATCCAATGACTAACTAGTGAAAACAAAGGATAAACAGTAGTGAGAGCCAGGACCTCTGTCCCTTACCAGAATGACACAGGGAGCCACATGTTTTCCTTAGGAGAGAGAACACAGGAGTAAGGATATGCTATCGAAGATTACACAGCAGGTGTGAGAGTCACAAAATAGTCTGATTAAAGTAGAAAAGTGGAGTATTTTTAGGATGAAATTCTTCCTGACTTCCAAGTATTTGTCTCTAGGATTTGTAGATCTTGCTTGCCTCACTTAAATAGGCAATTCGGAAACATTTTCAGATGAGATATATATACTATGATTGTGATGCATATTCTTTCTGCTTGATTCATCGTGTTTTTTTTATGGCACTGCAGTGGCTGATTCCAAGAAAGAGACTGAGGATATGCATCTCTTTTTTTGACATTATGAATTACATTTGGTTATGTATTTGGATATTCACAAACAATCACAAACAGCCATCTTCACTTTAAAGTCTTAACCTAGCTCCTTAAGAAATTATGTGTACATTTCTTTAAAATATTATTATGTCTTTGTCCATATGAAAGCTTATTAAGACTTTTGATTTTAAAAGTTGATCGAGAAAGATTTCCCCCTTCTGTAAGCTTGTAAAAACTCATTTGAATTATTCATAGCTCTATAAGGTTGTGTTGTTGCATGTGGGATACAAAATGTGGAAGATTCAGAAGGTTTCCTGAGGCTTCCTACTGATAAGCTGAATCTCAGCTTTTTGGGCTGCTAATTTTATTTTTTAAATGACTGTACTTAAATTTCTACATATGGAAAGGGAATGCATTTATACCTTTTGTGTTTCATTTCCTCTTTGGGCCCCAATATTTCCCTGGGACATACAGTTTTGCTGTTATTAGTTATTCTGAATTTTTCCTAGCGGTATGGAAGAGTTCACAAGGTATTAATCAAGATGTGGGAAGTAAATGGGAGAATAAATAAATGGTGGTTAGGAACATATAACATAAGAGCTATTCTTTTAAGTATGTGAGGTAATTAGGTTAACCATTATGCCATTTATAAATATTTCAAAACACCATTTGTAGATGATAAATACATAAATTTTTATTTGTCAATTTAAAAAATAAGTTTAGATCGCTCCTTAGCAAATTTTAAGTATATACTATAGTATTACTATCTTCAGAAATTACTTACATTGTATAACTGAAATTACTTATATTGTATATTGAAATTACTTACATTGTATATTGAAATTACTTACATGTTGTATACCTGAAAAACTTCATACCATTTGACCATCATCTTCCCATTTCTTCTCTTCCCAGCCTCTGACAACTTACCATTCTACTCACTGATTCTTGTTGTTGTTGTTAGGTGCCGTCGAGTCGGTATCTGACTCATAGCGACCCTCATAGGGTTTTCGTTGGCTGATTGTTTCGGGATTGCCTTGGGAGTGGATTGCCAGGTCCTTCTCCCATTTTTGCGGTGCTGGGAATTGAACTGGGGACCTCAGAGACTGCAGGCCAGCACTCTACCAACTGAGCTAAATCCCAGCCTCACTCACTGATTCTAGTAGCTCGGTTTTAGACTATATACATGAGTGAGATCATGCAGACTTGGTCCTGCTGTGCCTAATTTCCTTCACTTAGCATAATGTTCTCTAGGTTTGCCCATGTTTCCAAAGAGAAGAACGGTCTTTCTTTCCTTTCCTTCCTTTTTTCTTTCTTTCCTTTCTTTTTCCTTTCTTTTCTTTTTCCTTCCTTTCCTTTCCTTTCCTTTCCTTTTCTTCCTTCCTTCCTTCCTTTCTTTTTTTCTCCCTTCCTTCCTTTCTTTCTTTCCTTCTCTTTCTTCCTCTCTCTCTCTCTCTCTCTCTCTCTCTCTCTCTCTTTCTCTCTTTCTCTCTTTTTCTCTTTCTTTCTTTCTTTCTGCCTTTCTGCCTTTCTGCCTTTCTGGCCTGCCTGCCCTACCTGCCTGCCTGCCTGCCTGCCTGCCTTCCTTTGTAGGGTCTCAAGGTATAGCCAGGAACTTGCTATGTAGTCCAGGCTGCCCTCAAACTCACTACCCTCTTGCTTCAGCCTCCTGAGTGCTGGAATCACAGATGTGTACCACCATAGCTGGCTAGAATTTCCTTTTTTTTTTTTTTTTTTAAAGACAGAGTAATATTTCATCCTATGTTTTTTACAAAGTCAGTGTTCTTAACAGAAATGTTGTCTACTTATGCTTGGGAGGCAGAGGCAGGAAGATTGTTAGTCCCAGGCTAGCTGGGGCTCCCCAGTGCTTTCTCTGTCTGTCTGTCTATCTGTCTGTCTGTCTCTCTCCATGCCCCCCCATCACGTGTGTGTGCGCACACACACACACACACACACACACACACACACACGGTTGAGGGTGCAGCTCAATGGAAGAACACTCGCCCAGAACACGTGAGGCCCTAAGTTCAACCCCCATACTAGAAAGAAAAGATACCACATATTCTTGAATTTAATCCACGCCATTTCAACAATTTTAGAGAGCTAAAAAAATCAGATGCTGAATAGAATCTCTTGTGGAATAGGTTTACAGTTGACAGCTGGTTTTGGGGAAAATTATAGAACCACTGTACCTATTGTAAAACAATACAGTGCAGTAGTGTGGATTAGATCTAGGTGTGAATTAGATTCAAGAGTAATCTCTTCATTTCTGCTTCTGTATAATTGTGCAGCTTGTCCTGATCTAATTTGTCCAGGGTAAATAGTATTGATCATTACAGTAACAGAAATGAAATGATGAGTGTGCTGTAGACAGCTAACATTAGGAGACCTGTATCTGAGGTTCTGTCTTTTGCTATGTCTGCTTAGAACCCAAATGGAGTTCTTGTTTTCCTTAGACCACATAACTTGATAAAAGTAGATAGTCCATGATGATGTCAGTGTTTGAACACCCAGTCTATCACTGTCACGCAGTAGGCAACCTGGCAGGAACACAAGAGAAGCGCCCTAACTCATAGCTGCCATCTGCCAGGAAGGTGGGTATGTTGCTCAGCTTTCCGTTGCTACAAGAAAACAGTTGAGGCAGTCAATTTAAAAACAGAAAAGGTTTATTTTGGTTTATCACTCCAGAGGTTTCAGTCCTTGATCTCGTGGGGCTATGGCTCTGGCCTGTCATGGCACACTCTATCATGGCAGGGGTGCACGGTGGAGGGGCCTGTCCACCTCGTGGAAACTACGTTGCAACGGCATGTCCCCAGTGAATTAACTTCCTTTTGCTCTGCTCCACATTGTAAAGGTCCTGCCACTTCCGAATAGCACCATAGGCTAGGGACAGAACCACACCTGGGCCTTCAGAGCATGCTCTTGATCCAAACTAAAACAGCAGGAGACACTGCGAGCACAATGCCTGCCTTCATTCACGTAACTGTTTTTTCTTCTGGTGCGTAAACTGCACATAACATAAAACTTGCTATCAGTGACATTTAGTACACTTGACAGTGTTGTGCAACCATCACCTCTACCTAACCTCAGGACGTTTGATCACCACAAAAGGAAACCCTCTACACAGGAAGTAGACACTGCCTACTCTCCCCTTCCCTTGATACCTGGCAACTCCTAATCTGTGTTCTACCTGTATGGATTTGCCTATTCTGGACAGTTCATAGAATTTGTGAATGATTTTTGTGCCTGGCTTCTTTTACTGAGCATGGTTTTTTTTTTTTTTTTTTTTTTTTTTTTTTTTTTTTTTTTTTTTTTTTTTTTTTTT
>VMDO01010080.1:0-73606 GCA_007922755.1 Pedetes capensis
ATAAATAAATAAATATTTATTGAAATAAGTATTTATTTATATTGAGATAAATAAATAAATATTTATTGAAATAAGTATTTATTTATATTGAGATAAATAAATAAATATTTATTGAAATAAATACATACATACATAATATTTATTTCAATAAATATTTATTTATTTCAAAAAGATTGAAATAAAGTCAACTGTAGATTCATAGTTCAAGGAAGGGTGTCATGTTGACCTGGACTGCCTCTCTGGCTCACTATGTCCCTCAGACAATTTGGGGGTTCTCTCATTCCCTGTGGGTACAAGATCCTAATTGAGCTGGCCCATGGTAGCTTTTCTCTTCACTTACACAACAGCTCTTCTTCACTGACTTTCTCAAACCTAATTGTGGTGCTTGAGCCCATTGTCTTCCACAATGTCTGATGCTTTTTTTGCACTTATTCATCATGAAAATGGCATTTACTTTCCAGAAATAATCACTGCCAAGACCTGGAAACAAATTAAGTGTCTTTTCATGGATAAATGGAATAAATAAACTATGGTATATCTATGCAATAAAACTCTGCTCAGCATTATGTTATATGGAAGTAGCCAGTCTCAAATGTCTGCATACTATATGCATACTATATGATTCCACTTATTTAGATACTTATTATTATTGTTAGGTACTGTTGAGTTGTGTCCAACTCATAGTGACCTCATAGGGTTTTCCATGGCTGATTGTTTTGGTATTTCCTTGGGAGTGGATTGTCATGTCCTTCTCTCACTTTTGCAGTGCTGGGAATAGAACCTGGGACCATCAGAGACTACAGAGTGGCGCTCCACCAACTGAGCTAAATCCTAGCCCCCATTTAGATACTAGCAATCGCAAAGCCATATGGATGTAGAACAGGTTGCCAGAGATTGGGGTGAGGAGAGGGTCTGGCCAAACCATGAGAAAATTCTCTAAGGTGTGTGGTGATCTATACTGTGTTTGTACAAGAATCTTGTACATCTGTTAAAGAATTTATGCATGCATTAAAACTCATAGAATTGTATACCAATATGAATTCTGTTATATGCGGATCTTTTTTTTTAAGAAAAGACAAACCAGAGAATAGGAGTAAATATTTATAAAATACATTTGATGAAGGATATGTATCTATAATATATAAAAAACACTCAACTGATTATATAGTTGCATAATGGATATATCAACTGACTTACTACTCTGTACCCCACAAGCATGTATAAATAAAATGCTAATAAGAAAAAGAGAAAATAAGAAAATAATATACTCAGAAAAAAATGTAAAAAAAAATTTCTCAAAATTGAGTAATAAGAAAATGACCCAATTAAAAGTGGCAAAATAAGCCAGGTGAGGTGGCACACACCTGTAATCCCAATGACTGGGGAGACAGAGGCAGCCCTACATAACTTAGCAAGATCTTGTCTCAAAATAAAAAGTAATAAATGGAGTGGGGGTTCAGCTCAGTGGTAGAGCACTTGCAAAAGCATGCCTGAGGCCCTGAGACCAACTCCCCAGTACCACAAGAAAAAGCAAATGCAAAAGATTTGCATAAACACTTCATCAAAGAACATGTACAGAGGCTGGGGGTGTGGCTCAGTGGTAGGGCCCTTGGTTAGCGTTCCTGAGGCCAGGATTTTAATCCTCAGCACCACCATAACAACAACAACAACAACAACAACAACAACAACAAAGTAAGAATTGATTAAAAAATACAGTTTAAAAGCAGCCAAGACCAAGTACTGGTGAGGAAGTAGAACAACTGAAATGGCTGAGATTATAAGATGGTCATGGCCACTTTGGGAAACTGTGCAGCATTCTCTTAAAAAGTGAAGCATAGCACAAGACCCAACAATTTCACTTCAACGCATTTACCCAAGGAAAATGAAAACACATGTTCATACAAAAACCTGGGCATGAACGATCATAGTAGCGTTATTCATAATTGCCCCAAACTGGAAACAACCCGAATGCTCTTTGGCTGTGGAAGGGAAAAGCAGTGACACAAACATAGGATGGAATCCCACTTAGCCAAAGAATGAACTATTTCTATATGGGACAACATGGACGCATGTTTCAGATGCATCATGCAAAGTGAAAGAAGGGAGACTGAAAAAGCCTGAATACCACATTCAGAAAAGGAAATCTATAGGAACAGAAACCTGATCAATACTTGCTGGAGGGGAGAGGCAGAACTGACGACAGACAGTCACGGGGAGTGTTTTCAAGTGACAGAACTGTTCTATATCTTGATCATGCTGGTGTTTATGTGACCACAGGCAACGATCGGAATGCAAAGACTGGCACACTATGAAGAATAAATCTTACTGTATACAAATTATACTGTATGATTCTTAAAGATCCGTGTGGTCTGCAGAGATGGGAGAACTCGACACTGTGTGAGTTGTACTTTTTCTTTTCTCGTCTTTCAAATTTCTTTTCAAATCAGTTCAACAGGGGCTGAGTGTTTACATATGGCATCCGTCATACTAAGCACTTTGGAAATCATAAAAGAAGTTTAAACAAACTCAAGTTCATAATTATATGTCTAAGCATTGCAGGCTAGATTTTATCTGGTAAGCAATAAATGGTCACTGCAAGTCCCTACATACAGAGATGGCCAAGGAATGCAACATCTTGTAAAGGTCAATCACAAGGTTTTGTGTTGTTTAGATTATTGCTGGGAGGTATCGAAGGGGAAGACTAGGAAGCAACTGAACCAGCCAGAAGTGGGGAGGGTGATAAGAAAACAGACAGCAGAGGGCAGATTTGGATCCCTGGTAGACAGATCAGCACATACACAAGGAAAAATCAGAGGTATCTAACAGTGAGAGATCTTCAGCTTTCATAAAGTTCTACAGACTTTTACTACTTGTAAAGAAGGGCACCATATTTTTTAGTCTTTGGACTAGAGCAGAATTTGTTTCTGTGTTATGTGAGTAGAAATTGAAAGACAAAGATAAATCCCAAGATGTTAAAAGAAAGGGCTGGGGATGCAGCTCAGTTGTAAAGCACTTGCCTAGCAGACGCAAGGAACAAATTTTGATTCCCATCATTTCAAACAAAACAACCAACCAGCCAACCAAAGACCAAAATACTGATTTCAAAGTTTTGATCTTGCAGCTGGGCACTCCGATGCATGCTTATAATCCCAGTAACTTGAAGGCTGACGCAGGAGGCTCGCAAGTTTGACGCCAGGGGCAGGCTGCATAACTTAGTGAGACCCTGTCTCAAGATAGAAAGTAAAAAAAGAGCTGAGTGTGAAGACCAGGGGTAGAGCTCTTACAAAGGATGTGTGTGGCTGTGGGTTCAATTTTCCAGTACCAAGAAGAAGAAGAAGAAAAGAAGAAGGAGAAAAGGAGGAGGAGGAGGAAGAAGAAGAAGAGGAGAAGACTGATTACTGAAATCCACAAAGACACAAAGCTCAGGAGGTATTCCTATGAGAATCTGGGTTCACGGGGACGGCTACTTGTGGACCACTGGGCCTTCTGTAACATTCAGATCTGGGAATGGAAGGAATGACATGCCTGGCAGGTCCTTGCATGAGAGACCAACGGGAAGGACGGGGTATTGAGGGAGGAAGAAGGCCTGCAATGCTCACTTCCCTCAAAATCTTCCCCAGAAAACCCAAACAAACTCATCAGGCCCTTCAGAATAGCCGGTCGTGGCAGAGGGTCAACTCCTACTTCCTTCTATTGCACCTAGGCTGGCTGTGGTTCTGACCCCACTGGGTGGCATTTCCTAGCAGGAACAACAATCCCTTCCACATTGGTCTTCCATGGGCTTCTCCTTAAAGGATTTTATCTGGAAGCTCAGCAGGAACAGGCCCCCCAAGGCGGGCTATGATACCTACGGAAATACAGGGGCCATGGTTTCCAGCATCGGTGCCACTTGGATCCCCCCCACAGCCCAGGCTGACAGACAGGTGGGGTTAGTCCTATAGGAAGGCATTCCTTTTCTCCTGGGGCCTCTGGGCTTTCCACACATGGTGTTGGTGAACTCGCTCTCCACTCCTTGAAGGACAGACTTCCCCTGACTTGGAGTTTTCTGCACTTCCCTCCAGGCCTAGCATTATCATGTTGTTGTTGTTGTTAGGTGCCATCCAGTCGGTATCCAACTCATAGCAGCCCTCATAGGGTTTTCAATGGCAGATTGTTTCGGGATTGCCTTGGGAGTGGATTGCCAGGTCCTTCTCCCATTTTTGCGGTGCTGGGAATTGAACTGGGGACCTCAGAGACTGCAGCGCAGCTCTTCTACCAAGTGAGCTAAATCCCAGCCCCTAGCATATCATAAGTGGTCAGTATTTGGAAATAAATGATTAATATTTACTGAGCAGATGCTTATACTGCACACTTTGCTATATGCTTTACGTTATTTCTCTAATGGAATACTTACAACCACTTTATGGGGTAAGTACTGTCATTATTCTTTCACAGAGAAGGGAACAAGTGCAGACAGATGAAGAGACTCAAAGTTACATATAACTGATACAAAATTGGAGTCAAGTGTTTGACAAAGAAATGCCTTTGAATACAGAAATACAGATCCTAGAGCCCAGAGGCACACCTAATGCTCATAGTTGGTTGGCACGTGGAAACCCACTGGAGTGTTGATTGACAGATCAGGTATTTTGAATGGATTTGTTGGCAGAAACCATTTGAAGGAATGACCTCTCCAAGAGAAACCTGGTACTGATGCTGTGGAGAGACCTTGGGGACCAGGAAAGAGCTGCTAAATTTGCATGCTTTTGAAAGGCAGTAAGAAGGGAATTTGAATTCAAATTTTTCACTTCTCAATAGCTTATAAGGGATGTTGTTGTTGTTGTTGTTAGGTGCTGTCGAGTCGGTATCAGACTCATAGCGACCCTCTGTACAACAGGGGAAACACTATTGTCAGTGCTTCTCTGCTGTTCATAGGGTTTTCAATGGCAGATTGATTTTTGGGAGGGGGTTGCCAGCTCCTTCTCCCAAGCCTACAGCTTCTGGTGTTCCCAGGCGGTCTCCCATCCAGGTACTAACCAGGCCTGACCCTGCTTAGCTTCCGAGATCTGATGGCATTGGATGCCACAGGGCTACCGCTGCAGGCTTATAATGGATACAAAGTTTAAATTCACATTTTTTTTTAAGTAAATGGCAGGTTGAACCCCTTTTATCCTCCAACTTTGTAATGTTTACCTTAAAAAAAAAAAAAGAAATCCACTTAGTACTTATGCTTACTAGAATTCCTTTATGTGAGTAATTAATTTGGTTTCTGTTTGCCCATTCAGACAAAGGAGAGTTTATTATTCTTTATATAAAATCTCTTCAAAATTAGTGAAATGCGATTAATCGGGGAGCGGTGGCTCACGCCTGCAATCCCAGCGACTGAAGAGGCGGAGGCAGGAGGACTGCAGGTTCGAGGTCAGGGGCAACTCTAGAGAGACCAGGCCTCAAGCAAAGAAAGAAATAAAAGAAAGACAGACAGACAGGAAAAGAAAGACAACGACAAAAAATAATCTTGAAAAAACCTTACTTTGCATTATTGTTTTCCTTATTCTATCAGCAGCTCTTGATTATAAGAATGTTCTCAACTCCCTTAGACGTGGATTTACTCTTCCGGTGTATGACCCGGGCAGGATGACCTTTCACTCGCTTTTGATGACCGCCCTCTTGTGGCAGATTGTGAGTATAACGTCTCCCTCTTACTCCAAGGCTCTTTATGAGACCTGAGCAGTGCTTTGTCTTAAGCATTCTGGGACATCCCTGGTGAAGAAAATCGCACCCTGATTGATTTTACTTCTGGAGGAGTTTCCAGTGTTCTTTCAACATAACGGCAAACACGTTATTTCAAGACTGTATTTTCTACTATATTTTTATAGCACCTGCTGTTACTGTGACCAATTTTAGTTGTAATTATTTTTCTCTTCCTATTTTATGGAGGATAATTAGTAAATGAGAGTAGAAAAAAATTTAAGTAGGCTTAAATGGCTTTAGATTTACAACTTTAACTTCACTCCTTCCCCAGGCAATTTTTGTTGTTGTTGTTGTTGTTAAAAGGATAATATGTATTTAAGGCTGAGAAATATCAGAAGGTCTTGGAATTATGAGTTTATCTCATTTAGGAGCTGTCTTAAGGTCAGGGAGAAAGTTTGGGGGTAGTGAAAGAGGACACTTGTGTAAACTCTTTAAAGGTGTCTCCCACACATAGACACTTGATATGACTCCTGGAAAATGACAATAGACCATACATATATAGATCCCTAATTCTCAATTCAATTCTTCACATTTAATGACCGCCATTTTATGTTCACTAAATCAAGGGGCGCCTGCAGCCATAGCCCTGTGGTATCTGATCCCGTCAGATCTCGGAAGCTAAGCAGGGTCGGGCCTGGTTAGTACCTGGATGGGAGACTGCCTGGGAACACCAGAAGCTGTAGGCTTGGGAGAAGGAGCTGGCAACCCCCTCCCAAAAATCAATCTGCCATTGAAAACCCTATGAACAGCAGAGAAGCACTGACAATAGTGTTTCCCCTGTTGTACAGAGGGTCGCTATGAGTCGGATACCGACTCGACAGCACCTAACAACAACAACAACAAATCAAGGGGCAATGTCTTATGCTTATTTCATGAAATACCGAAAAGTTCTTGGATCTTTGGAGTCAAACAGTTGAGGATGACTTTAAACTCTGATACTTAGCAGTGTGACGCCGGGCATGTTGGTCAATCTCTGTTGCAACCATCCACACTTAACGAGGATCATGTAGACCAGAGTGAGTAACACTGGGATGTGCCTTGCACACAGCCCTCACTTGAGGTGTTGCATGAAAACCTGCTTCTGCTCTGCTTTGCCAACCACTCCTCACCGATTTACTATGACGTGGTTGGGAAGAGGAGACGCACTGAAATAGCAAACCGACACGATGTAATACATTGAAAATCGCTTGCTGTCATCATCAAATTTTCCTGTGGTACTATCAATTTGTCTTTATATGTTTGGAGCTTATAAGATACATAAAGTTCGAATTATCATACCTTCCAGGTGAGTTGAAGGTCTTTTAAAAATATTATTTGGTAACCCCTAGTAACATTTGCCTGAGAACCTGTTTTGTTTGATGTTGCCCCAGAACTTTGGCTCTCTTTTGGCTCATGTTTGCCTGGATCAGGACTATAATTCACTATCTGCAATTCTAAAAACCTAACACTTCTGAAAACCAAAAGTTTTTTTTTTTTTTTTTTTAATAATTCTTTTGGCATCTGCTGATGTGCAATATGTTGTTGTTGTTGTTAGGTGCTGTCGAGTCGGTATCCAACTCATAGTGACCCTGTGTACAATAGCCAAAATGCTGTTGTCAGTGCTTCTCTGCTGTTCATAGGCTTTTCAATGGTGGATTGATTTTTGGGAGTGGGTTGCTGGGTCTGTCTCCTAAAATGTGCAAGTATGTTGTTGTTGTTAGGTGCCGTCGAGTTGGTGCGGACTCATAGCGACCCTCATTGGGTTTTCAATGGCTGACTGTTTCAGGATTGCCTTGGGAGTGGATTGCCAGGCCCTTCTCCCATTTTTGCGGTGCTGGGAATTGAACTCTGGACCTCAGAGACTGCAGCGCAGCGCTCTACCCATTGAGCTAAATCCCAGCCTGTGATGTGCAAGTATAGTCTCTATTTATTCTATTTAGTGTGAATATTTATGATGGTGCAGAAATATTATTGTGTTGGATTATGGGATGCTGCCTCAGACCTTACATGCTGGTGTGATATAATGTGTCACTTGTGCCCTGTGTTAACGTTGAAGGAAAAATTAATCTTCTTTGAAACACATTTGGCTCTAGGGTTTGTGTTAAGAGCTTGTCTCTCTCTCTCTCTTCCTGGTTGTCTGTGTTCGTATGCTTTAGATATGTATCTTTAAATGGCATCTAACTGGGTTTGCTTTTAATCTAATATAAAACTTTGTTTGTTTATTTATTTATTTTAGACAGGGTCTTACTATATAGCCCAGGCTAGCCTGGAACTTGTGATCCTCCTGCCTCAGCCTCCTGAGTGCTGGGATCACAGGCATGCGCCACCACAGCCAGAGCCAACAAACTCTGTCTTAAATGGAAGGTTTCAGCTATTTAAATCTAGTTTGGATGCATTTGGATTTTGTCTACTAATTATCCCACTTTATCTCTATTTTATTTTTTTCCAATATTCTATTAGATTGATCTAGAAGTGGGAATGCTGGATTTGATGGGAAGTAAAATTTCACTTCACAAGAAACTGCCAGACTGGGCTGTAAGCCGATGGTGCCATCTTGCATTCCTTTCAGCCATATGAGTAGTTCTTTTAGATACCTTCTCTATTTTTGTTAATCTGAAGTTTTGCTATACTGTGTTCAGGTATATGTAGATTTATTAGTAATTTCTCCACATTTGAGAATCTATGCCTCTTTTTATTCTGAGAAATTCTTAGCTATTTTCAAAAGAAACTTCTAGTATTTCTACAATCCTCTTCAGAACTCATATTATACAAACTTTAAGCACTATAAACTACATGTCTCTTAGTGTTTCTTTTACATATTCCATTGACTTTTACTTTGTGCCAAATTATGGACAATTTCTTTCACTTTGTCTACCAACTCACTAATTCTCTTTTCAGCTATCACTGTGTGTGTGTGCGTGCGTGTGTGTGTGTGTGTGTGTGTGTGTGTGTGTGTGTATCCACTCAGTTCCTTCTTCCAACAATCAACATCTTTTGTAGAATTTCTGATTGGTTCTTTTTCAAATCTGGCTAGCCATTTTGACTAGTGCTTTTTCCTTGCACACTTTCAAATTCTGAGTTTTATGTCTGAGAACATTTTGTGCAACTATTTTATGGTCTATGAATATAATATCTCATAATTCCAACAGCCCGAGTCACTGGGAACTCTAGATCTTTTGGTTGTTGTTTATGGCTTTTGTTTATGGCTCTTGTTTATGGCTTTCCTCCCTGGGGTGCTTCACATATTTTAATTGTGAACTCCTATTTGGCAGAAGTTAATCTGTGGAAATCCTGGGAGGGCTGAAATGAGAATGTTTTCCTCCAAAGAGGATTTTCACGTATTTGGTTTTGGCCCTGGGTGATACTGAGATCACTTTAAATTCTAAGTTTTGGAATTTCGCAGTTGTACAAACATTTAAACTCACAGCCCAGATCCAAGGGTAGATAAGATTAGTGATTTAAATTCCCATGAGACTTTCCCTGTGTTTTCTTGGTAGAAACATACTTATTTAATTTTTTAAAATAGTAGAGAATCAAGAGAAAGTTTAGTATCAAAGATGCTGTGTTTAGGTTTCATCAAGTCATATCCCACTGACGACGACCCTAAGTACGGCAGAAAGAAGCATTACTCAGCACTGTGCTGTGCGCACAATCTTTTTGTGTTTGGGAGCCCACTGTTGCAGCCACTGTGTTTCTCCTCATTTTGTGTCATGCCACATCAGCAAAAGGAGGTCCCACGGGCTTTACTGTAATTCCACCATTAAGATCTACTCTACTTTGAGGAGGCAACACTTCCCCAGTTGTTTCTTGAATGCTTTCTAGCCTGGGGGGCTCATTTTCTGGCATTATATTTGACAGTTTCTCTGCTATTCATTGGGTTTTCAAGGGCTAATTGTTTCAGGAGTGGGCTTCCATGTGCTTCTCCCTAGTCTGTTTTAGTCTGGAAGCTCAGCTGAAATCTGTCCACCATGGGTGGCCCTGCTGGTATCTATCTGAGATACGGGTGGCACAGCTTTCAGCATCACAGCTACACACAAATCCCCACAAAACAACAAGTCGATAGACACATGCGGGATTATAAAAGATAGGGCTCCTTTAAGGAATAATTACCTGGAAAAACAGACACCTGGAGACATTTAGATAAACCTGGAAGGGAACTTGGGAAAACCTCAGTTCCCTGAGTGAACCAGCGGAAAGGTATTTCTCTTGCCCAGGGAGAGGTAAAGCCAGAGAAAGGAGAAGAGTTAAGCAAGCTTTTTAGAAGGAAAAGAACCTTGGCCAGAGAAGATGGTGAGTGAGAGAGAAGGTGGGACTCTCATGAAGCCACGGTGGAGAGGAGAGGTTTGCACAGAGCTACCCAAGAGGAAGACTGGAGAGAGAGACAGACAGGTATCTTGGTTACGCAGTTTTCCACATGGCCAGGAAATTTTCCTTCCAGCCCACCCTCCCAGAGAGCACAGGGCCCTCAGAAGGTCCCAGGTTCATGTGCCTGTGGGGATGTCAGGCTCAGAAGCCCTTATGTTACCTTTTGAGGAACCGTGGGTCCCAGCCTGCCTCCCCAGCCCCTCCCCACCTGCCGGCTGCAGCTGGCTGTCCATCTTTCAAAGCTTTACATTTCCTGAACTGGCCTTTGCCCCCAGGAAATTCCCATTTCTGTATTTGCATACTAGTCTGGCTTCAAAAACTTGTACATTTTATTTTCTACTGTACAGAGTGTAACTGGGGATTTCTTTTCACAATTTATTAGTGCATTTAAAAAGTATTTTGGTGGGCTGAGCGCAGGGGCACATGCCTGTAATCCCAGCGACTTGGGAGGCTGAGGCGGGAGGATCACCAAGTTTGAGGCCAGAGGCAGTGTGCGTAACTGAGCAAGATCTTGACTCAATATAAAAAATGGGCTGGGGGTGGGGTGGGCTGGGCGCGGTGGTGCACGCCTATAATCCCAGCAGCTTGGGAGGCCGAGGCAGGAGGCTTGGAAGTTCGAGACCAGAGCCAGTCTGCCTAATTTAGCGAGACCCTATCTCAAAAAGTAAAAAATGGGCTGGGGGTGCAGCTCAGTGGTCCAGCACTTGCAAAGCATGCAAGCGCAAGGCCCTGGGTTCAACCCCCAGTACTGCAAAAAAAAAAAAAAAAAGGGGCTGGGGGGGTGCAGCTCAGTGGTAGAGCACTTGCAAAGTATCTGCTTGGCTCTGAGTTCAACCCCCAAGTACCATAAATAAATAAATAAATAAATAAATAGATAAATAAATAAATAAATAAATATTGTGTTGAGGGTGATTAATTAATCCAGTGTCTGAGTATTTCTCAGTAAGACTATTTGGAATATCTAGACAGCTATCCTGCTATTAACAGAAATCGTAATTGATTTCTACATTGAAATATTGAAGGATAATTAAGGCAGTTCAAATGAATCTCTCTTTATACTCCTACAAACATTATTGGTCTTGTCTCTGTGCAAATATTCATAGAATTTCTCTAGGTCATATGACTAAGCATAAAATTATTAAATCACAGGAAAGGCATGTTTCACTTTACCAGAGATTGCCAGATTCAGTTCTAGAATGCTCAGTGCTTACCAGCAGCAAGGAAGAATATTTTACTGCTGATAACCTTGCCAATATGTGGTACCATTAAACAAATATTTGCCTATTTGTTAGGTAGGAAATGGATTTACCTGTTACTTTAATTCACATGTTTCTGACTGCTAATAATTGACCTTGGGAGAAGGACATGGCAATCCACTCCCAAAGGCAATCCTGAAACCGTCAGCTATTGAAAACCCTGTGAGGGTCGCTTTGAGTCACACCCTACTCGAGGGCACATAACAACAACAATTGACCATCTTTCTGTTTGTCTTTTGTTATGTTCTCCCAGCAACTTCTCCCACCACGATGTGGTGCCTTGCCACGGAAACAGAGCCTACCAGCCTTGGACGGAAAGCCCCTGAACTGTGAGCCAAAATGAATCTTTTCACTTTATAAATTGGTGATGTCAGGTGTTTTTGTTATTATAATGGAAAGCTGAGGAGCACAGCCGCTTTAGGCCGCCCTGCAACCAACAGCTCACCTCGCTCTACTCTCTATGGCCCTCAGCCGAGTTCACCTTTCTTCAACACAGTTATCAGCATTTAGTATTCATTCCTTTCTCTCCACCTCCCACCCCTTGAGCTCCTTGAGGGCCAGAGACTTTGTTTATTCAATGCTGTATCACCTTTGCCTAGAATTTAGCAGGTTCTCAACACCTTGTTATTGTTGTTGTTGTTGTTATTTTGGGTGGCATTTCAGGGTTCAACCCAGAGCCTCGCACATGCTTTGCAAGCGCTCTATCACTGGTCTACACCCCTGGCCCCTCTTTTACTTTTTCTCTTGAGATACGGTCTCACTAAGTTATCCAGGCTGCCTCTGGCCTCCACCCTGCCATCCTCCTGCCTCTGCCTCCCGAGTTGCTGGGATGACAGGCGTGAGTCACCACGCCTGGCAATACCTACTTGTTGAATGAAAGGATGTGTGCCTGTAGGAATTGGTGAAGGACTGGACTAGGAGCTGGCATGGTACGGCACGAAAACACTGGTTATATGAAGAAGAGCATAGGTACAGGGAGAGCAAGGGGCCACAGGGAAAGGAAGAGAACAGATGAAATTCTCCCATTCTGCAGTTTCACTGACAGTCTTTGGGGGCAGCCAGTGCCATTGGCACTGCCTTCCTCTGTTGCCGTTGGCATCGATTTCTTTCCTGTTGTTGTTGTTAGATGCTGTCGAGTCATATACAACTCATAGCGACCCTCATAGGGTTTTCAATTGCTGATTGTTTCCCAATTGCCTTGGAGGTGGTTTGCTATCTCCTCCCAATTTTGCAGTGCTAGGAATCGAACCCGGGACCTCAGAGACTGCAGAGCAGCATTCTACCAACTGAGCTAAATCCCAGCCCAGGTTTCCTTCCTAGAGGTCCTGAACTTGGCCCTCCATAAACACGTCTTGGTGGACAGCTTAATTAAGTTATTATAAAAGGATTTGTCCTGCTCCACTGAGAAAACAAAATCTCTTCCCACACGCTTTGCAGGGCAGGCTTGTCCCCAGACCCCCCAAGGGAGGAAAGATCGGGCACTGTCTGTGTCCTGTTAGAGTACTGGATGCTGACCACCGGAGTGGTGGTCAGTGGGAGGAGAAGTCCAGGATGGGCTGCTCAGGTCCAAAGCCACACAAGAGAAAGGCAGAACCAAGGGGATGGAGCATGGCCGGAATCCAGGGTTTAGCTTTTAATCCAAACCACGAGAAAAAATAATATACCTAAGTTAAATCTCACCTTTTCTTGGTTGCCGTCTTTAACTTTGCCTCATCTGCTTACCAGTTTGTACTTTGATTTTTGCGTACATGTTCAGAGGCAGTGTTGCGCACTAGACTGTAAACAGAAGATCTGCTTATCTAGGTCAGCTGTACTGTGGGTAAAGTTTTGGTGGTACTGTGGCTCACACATGGTAAAGATGAAGTATTCTAAAAATGAAACTCCAAAGAGAAAGGAAGTAGCCGCTTTTTAAACACAGTTGTAGCCAGGGACTGTCAATCACAAAAGGCAACGGTTCTAGGGAAATTTTTAAACCTATATCTTACCTGCAAGTTATTCATTTTCTGCTAAAACACAAGGACTTGTGCTTTTCATCATTGCTGCTGTTGTTAGGTGCTGTTGAGTCGGATACAACTCATAGTGACCCTATGTACAACAGAATGAAACACTCCCTGACACTGTGCCATGCACACTACCTTTTGTGTTTAAAACCAGTGTTGTAGCCACTATGTCAATCCATCTAGTTGAGAGTCTTCTGTTTTTCTATTGACCCACCACTCTCCCAAACATGATGTCCTCCTCCAGCGGTTGGTCCCTCCTGACAACACGTCCAAAATATGTAAGAGATAATTGAATAATTGTCCCTCAGATGAGCTTTATGGGGATAGTCATTGAAAAAGAAAAAGGAATTTTTGTTCAAATAGATTTGAGAAAAACTTCATTTTCAAATCCTCTCTCAGAGAAATATTATATGCCAGCAGACAAGATACTACTTTCATTTAATTTAACTCAGTGCTTCCCAAACTCATTTTATCATAAAATGTAGTTGTCTGATAAAATACAGGCATTCAGTTAAAGTTGAATTTCAGATAAAAAAGAATTGTTTAGTTTAACTAAGGGATACTGCATAGGACATACCATGTGGAATTAGAATTCTGAGGAACACTTGCATGGTACTTTGAACTTCAAAGACATTTTCTGATGTGTTTCTGATGAGACAAGAAAATAGACTCACCTGATGATAACTCAGCACATCCTTAAAAAGTCTGTAAGGTGGAATTTAAACCTCCTTACATTATTTGCAGGGCTAAGGTTTAGCTCAGTTGGCAGAGTGACACTACACTCTCTGAGGATCCAGGTTCCATCCCCAGCACCGCAAACGCGGGAGAAGGACGTAGCAGTCCACTTCCAAAACAGTTCTGAAACAATCAACCATTGAGAACCCTATGAGGGTCACTATGAGTCAACTTGATGGCACCTAACGACATATTATTTGAGAGAGGCACTGAGTTTTAATCTTTAAAATATCTTTGTTGTTGTTGTTAGGTGCCGTCGAGTTGGTGCCGACTCACAGCGACCCTTATAGGGTTTTCAATGGCTGACTGTTTCGGGATTGCCTTGGGAGTGGATTGCCAGGTCCTTCTCCCTTTTATGGGGTGCTGGGAATTGAACTCAGGACCTCAGAGACTGCAGCACAGCGTTCTACCAACTGAGCTAAATCCCAGCCCTTAAAATATCTTTAGTGTTTAAATTAATCAATCCCTTCCCCTTTTCTTTCCTTTCCTTTCCTTCCCTCCCTCCCTCCCTCCCTTCCTTCCTTCCTTTTTCTTTTTCTTTTCTTTTCTTTCCTTTCTCTCCTCCTCTTCCTACTCCTCCTTCTCTTCCTCCTCCTCTCCTCCCCTCCCTCCCCTTCTTCCCCCTCCATTTTCCTTTGCAGTACTTGGGGATGAACCCAGGGCCTTGCACATACTTTACAAGTGCTCTGCCACTGAGTTGCACCCCCAGCCCAGTTTTTGTTATTCATTTTGAGTCAAGTTCTCGCTAAATTGTACCGGCTTCCTCTGGCCTTGAACTTGCTGTCCTCCTACCTCCACTCTCCAAGTTGCTGGATTATTAAGTAATTTTATCTTGTAATTATAATCATTGAGAAGCCAAGGAATCCACAGAGAGACACCATGTTTGCAGCGTATGAGCCACGGAGGCAGGCTTAGTGAATTTTTCTTTATTCCCCAGGAACTATGGCCTGCAGGCATACCACTGTGGCATCTGATCCCATCAGATCTCAGAAGCTAAGCAGGATCAGGCCTAGTTAGTACTTGGATGGGAGACCACCTGGGAATACCAGGTAGGCTTGGGAGAAGGACCTGGCAACCCACTCCCCCAAAACAATCAGCCATGGAAAACCCTATGAATAGCAGAGAAGCACTGACAATAGTGTTTTACCTGTTGTACGTAGGGCCGCTATGAGTCAGACACTAACTCGACAACACCTAAAACAACATACTATGTACTTACATGGAAAAAAAGTTCTGGCGTTTAGGCTGAGGATTTAGCTTAGTGGTATAGCATGTGCTTAGCACATATGAGGCTGTGGGTTCAATTCCAAAGCAACACACATTGGAAAGTTGTTTTTATCATTGCTAAAAAGTGTTCTTTCAATGAATGATGTTGTTGTTATTAGGTGCCATTGATCCTTGTCTGACTCACAGTGACCCTCATAGGGTTTTCAATGGCAGATTGTTTTGGGAGTAGACTGCCACATCCTTCTCCCACTTTTCAATTAATTAATTATCAAACACATATCTTTTGAAAGTCTACTCTGTCCTGGGCACTGCAGATGCAGAAATGAATAAGAACAATCAGGTCTCTGCCACTGTGGAGCTTATAGTACTTCAGAGATATTTTCTGATGTATTTCTTATGAGACAAGAGACTCACCTCCCAGCACTGCACATAGAGGTCTGTAAGACGGATAGCCTCTCCACTCTGTGGTCCTCTAAAGGAGCTCAGCACCTCAGACCCTCCACATTGGGGCATCAGATCATTTGTAGATTTGTACCTCTGTTACCCAACCTGCAATATTTGCAGTCCCCAGGACATACTGCTCGTTAGTACCTCAGTGCCTTTGCATGAGCTAAGGCCTCTCTTCAGGATTCACCTGTTCATTCTTCCCTCATCTCTGCTGCATGACCCATGGCCTTCAAGATTCAATTTCAGCGTAAGTCTTAGAAACATTTCCTGGCACCTTTTCCCTCAGTCTGATTGGATGCCTTTTGCTTTTAAACTTTTTTGAATTCCAAATATCTCTTTGTACTCCAAGTTCTATCATAACACTTGCCAAGTAAACTTGCTGTCATTGTGGGTTTCCTTGGATCTTTCTCCCACATTAAACTATTAGCCAACCACGACCAGAGACTGTATCTTTTCATATCCTAGGTCAAAGGCTCACAAAGGCTCTGTGTCAAATCAGCTGATTTGTAGACCGTCATGATGATCTGTAAATAGTAACTGTGGCTCCACACCAAGGAACAACGATAACATCTACTCAGGTTAAATAATAAGGTGGCTTGGCTTGCCTTGGTGGGTCACGTTCCACTCAGACAAAAATTTTTCTGAAGAATATGACCTCCCAATTAAAATATCAGAAGGAAAGTCAGAATTATCCCCTTAGAAGGTAAAAAAAAAAAAGTTGTGATTTAGTTAATTAACTTTAGCAGAATAGGAAAAGAAATGGCTGGCAGGGTCAGGGAGAGAAGTGTGTTCCCCCAGGGACATGCCCTTCTTAAGAGGGAGAAAAGTGAGGAGAACCTGTTTTCTCCTTGTGGAGCCTGTGGACTGTTATCACCAGGCAATAATGATTTAGGTGTGTTGAGACTCCTCTGAAGAGTGTGTAAACCTGCACTTTCTTAAGGATGTTCTTTTACCTGCATGTTGTTGTTGATAGGTGCCGTCGAGTTGGTATCTGACTCATAGTGACCCTGTGTACAATAGGCGAAATGCTATTGTCAGTGCTTCTCTGCTGTTTATAGGGCTTTCAATGGCGCAATGATTTTTGGGAGTGGGTTGCTGGGTCCTTCTCCCAAGCCTACAGCACCTGACGTTCCCAGGCAGTCTCCCATTCAAGTACTAGCCAGGCCTGTCCCTGCTTAGCTTCTGAGATATGATGGGATTGGATGCCACAGGGCTACGGCTGCAGGATTCACCTGCCTGGTCAAGCCAGTAAGGATGGAATGCAGCATCTATTTCGGAATCATTGATTGAATGAGCAATGCCCGAATCAATATGGCTAATAAGCCTAAAAAAGTAACAAATAGTCTGCCCCTTTTACACAAAGACCTTCAGAACATTTCCTTCTATGGTGACTGGTGCTTTGCACTCATATTCCCATGACTGCTGTCAGGGTGAGATCCCAGGACAGAGTTCTGGATGATGAGGTTCCCTGGTGACTAAGCCCCTTCAACAGGGCTGGAATCAGCCGGCGAAACAGCGTTCTGTGCTGTATCAGGATGCATGTAACAAGACTTGGGTGTCGAATTGGTATTTTGATGATTCATAGAGCAGTAAGACAAGGCATCTTAGCAGCCTGGGATGGTTGTTATAACTAGTGCAAATTTTGAGGTCTATTAAAATATTTTTAGAATAAAAGTTGTTTAAATATTTTGATAGTGTTCTCTTTTAAATCACCCAAAATACAGACAACTCATTAATTTGCTAAATGCTCAACCTTGCAAAGTCCTTTCATAAAGAAACTTAGGAAGTGTGACTAGGAATTTAAATAAAAGAGAAGCTGTTGCTAGAGGTACCGCTTAAAACCATAATCCAAGCTGACACCTTCACTTTCCCTTACATAAAAACAATAGCCCATCTTCGGGGAGTGTCATGAATTATTGACACGAGGTTAACTATTACTCTGGGCTCTAGAGCACCACAATCTCTTTGACAGGCTGAAAAATTGGTACGTAGCTACCGACCGAATTCAGATCCCTCTGTCACCACAAAAGCAATAAATAACCAGTCTTGGGTTGAAATACATGGCACGCCCACCTACTTCCAGGGCTCAGGCAAGAGTACAAATGTAGGCTCATGTGACTTAGGCTAAAAGTTACACGCCAAACAAACTACTTGTTAAATTTCATATGGTCTGTTTTCGTACACTGACAAGAATACTTCACAATACCTAGAAGGCGAGGTCCAGTTTAGAATTTGTGGACTATTTACGTTACACACTTACCTGGGGAGAGCTGGTCTACCTCCCACGCCCATCCCTGGTCACCATCGCATACTGCAGGGACCTGTGGCGCATGGAACATGGGGACACCCTCGCCTTGCAAGAAAAGCATGATCCACATTCCCACTGCCTCTCAACGCCTGCCCACAGGTGGGCTGGAGACCCTCGATTCTCTGTGTGCTAGATCCACAGAAGAGACTAATGCAGAACCTGGAGGAGGGGTTGGGTCCACTTGGGAAGGGAATTGTTAGGTACCTGGAGTGAGATCTAGGAAGGAGGGTCTGAAAGGTAGACCCTCTACTAGGTGGACTGACATAGTGGCTGCAACCATTGGCTTAAGCAGAAAAAATATCATGTGCATGACACAGAGGTGGGGAGTATTTTGTTCTGTTGTACACAAAGTCACTATGAGTTGGACCTGACTGGAGGGCACCTAACAACAACAAGAAGCTCCAGGTAGGTGTGTCCTTTGCAAAAGAGTGTGATGAGGCTCTCTAAAGTGTGAGGCCCCAGATAGGAAGCCTGACCCACACCAGACAGGTGGTACAGAGAAGCTGCCTTGCATGAAGGGTTGAGACCATCCCCTGCTGTTCAACTGCGGTGTACTCTCTGACAATCTTGTTAACTTTCCTTGGTGGATTACTTTTGTGGGCTTCTAGAACACAACAGTGTGCCATCATCCATGGGAAAATGTCTACAGCCATACCACGCTGGCATCCAATCTCGTCAGATCCCAGAAGCTAAGCAGGGTTGGGCCCGGTTAGTTCTTGGATGGGAGACCATCTGGGAATACCAGGTGCTGTAGGCTTGGGAGGAGGACCTGGCAGCCCACTCCCAAAATAATCAGCCACTGAAAACCCCATGAATAGCAGAGAGGCACTGACATAGTGCTGGGCATGGCACAGTGTTGAGGAGTGTTTCAATCTGTTGTACATTGGGTCAGTATGAGTCAGACCTGATTCCAGGGCACCTCATAACAACAGCAGCAGCAGCAGCAGCAGCAGCAACAACAACAAGAACAAGAACATAAGAAAATAGCCCAGGAAAAGACAAGTGGCTTCCAAACAAGGTGCCAGATATTCGGGGAAGCTTGTGTTGCAGAGAGGATGTTCAAAGCAGGAACCACTGCCCTCCCTTTGAGGATCTCTCCTGAAACATGCCACACCTCCTGAGTCAGCCAGCCCCTCCCCGTGGCACCTGTCAGCCATGCTCCTCTGCCATCGCCCTGC
This sequence comes from Pedetes capensis, assembly GCA_007922755.1. Taxonomy (NCBI): domain Eukaryota; kingdom Metazoa; phylum Chordata; class Mammalia; order Rodentia; family Pedetidae; genus Pedetes; species Pedetes capensis. The sequence continues at coordinate 19,226 of VMDO01010080.1, forward strand.
TTTTAAAGCATCCCAGCAGGGCCAGCAGTGACAGGCAATCTCTCCCCGCTGATAGTCACCTCTCCTCTCCCCGTCCGTCTGTCCCTGACATTAGTGGTGTTGTGTGTGTGGGCGGCGGTCAAGACCTGACCTGGATCCCTTGAAACCTGGTTTCTGTGGATTCATCTTCCTCTGCTTACCTTTGGTTGAGTGATTCATCCGGGGGTGGAGTGGGGAGCTGGCCACAACAGAGAACCGTGCCTTTTGGATCCTGGAGACCTAATTGCTCTGTGCTTTGCATTCGATTTGACTGTTCTCACCCTGTGTAACCAGAGAGACAAGGATGAAACTGTTTGCTGCTTCTGCATTTCATATCAGGAACTAGAAAATGAAATGAGGAGTTTTAATTTTTTTGGTCAGGAGCCTTTCCCTTTTCTTGATCTCTACTCCTTAGCTCATTTCCTGCCAGGGTAATTTTAGGTTCAACCTTTTTTTTTTTTTTAAGTTATGAATCGTATCAGTGACTTGAAGCCAATTTTGGTAGAAAAAAATAAGCTGTCTATAAAGAATCAAACCTAGAAGGGAATGTGAATTGTTATTCTTGGAACTTTGGGCAAACACCCCCTAAAGCGTTATTCATTCACTCACTCATTCATTCAACAAAAGTACGTTGAACACATGCTCAATAGATGGATCGCGCAGGAAGGCAATTAAATGCTTTTCTCTGAATGATGCATAGATTTTTTTAATACCGGAATCCGTGTTTCTTTGTGTGGGATGGAGCAATGCTCACAAGTAGTGGATACTATAAACTTGTCAACTGCCCTGTTATTAAAAAGAACAAGAGAAATTGTGGAGTTCTTCAACACAGACGTGCTATGACAATGAATTGATACATTAAACATTTATTTCCTGAATCACAGAGTTGGAGGAGACCTCAAAGATTCTATACACAACACTTCAGAGCGGGTCAGCCTGGGTCAGCACCAGGCATGGATTTTCCAACTTTCTATGAGCAAGTTCCCTCTCCAGAACAATCGTAGCAGTCTTTTCTTTAAAAATTCTATTATGAAAGCAGGGTTAGGGTATAGTTCAGTTGATAGAGTGCTGCTCTGCATCCTCTGAGGCCCTGGGTTCAATCTCCAGCACCACAAAAATGGGAAAAGGACCTGGCAGCCCACTCCAGAAACAATTAACCATTAAATACCCTAAAGAACAGAGAAGTGTTGTCAAATGTTGTTGTTGTTAGGTACCATTGAGTTGTGCCTGACTCATGGTGGCCCTCATAGGGTTTTCAATGGCTGATTGTTTCAGGATTGCCTTGGGAGTGGATTGCCACTTCTTTCTCCCATTTTTGTGGTGCTGGGAATAGAACCTGGGACCCCAGAGACTGCAGAGCGGCGCTCTACCAACTGAACTAAATCCCAGCCTCACTGCAAACAGAGTGCCAGAAAATGAGCCCCTGAAGTTGGAGTCCATTCAAGAAACAATTGGGGAAGAGTTGCCTCCCCAAAGTAGAGTTGACTTTAATGGTGGGAATGGAGTAAAGCCCCTAGCACCTCCTTTTGCTGATGTGGTACTACTCAAAATGCTGTGAAATAGATCTCAAAAACCATATTCCTCCCATCTAACTGAAACTTGGTACCCTTTGACAAACATCTCTCCATTCCTCCTGTCTGCAATCCTCTGGTAACTACCATTCTATTTTCTTCTTTGATTTTGATTGTTCTAGACTACACATACCAGTGAGAACATGTGTTTGTCTTTCTGTGCCTGGCTTTTTTTCACTTAACATAATATCCTCCAGGTTCATTCATATTATCGCAAGTGACAAAGTTTCCTCCTTTTTTAAGACTGAATAGTATTCTGCCTATAGCCATACCATCCTGGCATCAATCTTGTCAGATCTCAGAAGCTAAGCAGGAATGGGGCGGGTTAGTCTTTGGATGGGAGACCACCTGGGAACACCAGGTGTTGTAGGCTTGGGAGAAGGATCTGGCAGCCCACTCTCAAAAAACAATCAGCCATTGAAAACCCTATGAATAGAAGAGAAGCACTGATAGATTGCTGAGCATGGCACAGTGTTGGGGAATGTTTCATTCTGCTGTACTTAGGGTTACTATGAGTCGGATCTAATTCGACAGCACCTAACAAATTCCATAGCATAGGGACTATAGTTAGGGCACCACATTTTCTATATCCATTCCACCATCAATGAACACTAAGTTGATTCCATGGCTAATGTCAATAATGCTGTAAAGAACATGGGAGTGCAAATTTCTCTTCAACAACCTGACTTCAATTCTTTTGTATATATACATAGAATGTATATGTAGAAGTGGGATTGCTGGATCATATTGTAATTCTAATTTTAGGGTTTTTTTTTTTTTTTTTGGTCCTCATTGAACCCAGAGTCCCACACATACTCAGCACATGCGCTACTCACTGAGTTACATCCTCAACCTCTACTTTTAGTTTCTTGAGCAGCCATCATACAATTTTCCACAAGGACTATATTAATTTACATTCCCAGCAATGTTCCAGGGTTTCCTTTTCTCCACATGTTATGATTTGAATCTGAAATGTGCCCAGTAGGGTCACGTATTTGAATGCTTGATCCCCAGCTAGTGGTACAATTTTGGGAGGTTGTGGAAACTCTGGGAGACGGGACTTAGCTGGCAGAAGTAGGTCACAGAAAGGGTGGGGGAGGCCTTTTGAAGATGATCCCAGTCCTTAGTTCCAGTCTCTCTGTCTGCTTCCTGGTCTGTTGTGATGTGAATGGCTGTCCTCCACCGCACGCTGCTACCACCATGATGTTTGCCCAAGCACATGGGACCAAATGAACATGGAGTAAACCCTCTGAAACCATGAGCCAAAGTAAACCTTTCCTTCCTTAAGTTGTGTATGGCAGATTTTTGGTCACAACGTTGCAAAATTAACTAACACACTATATCCTTGTCAACTTGTTATCTTTTATCTTTTTCATAATAGCCATTTTGACAGGTAATATCTCATTGTGGTTTCAATTTGCATTTCTCTAATGATTAGTGATTTTGACGATGTTTTGATAAAAATTGTCCATTTGTATATATTCTTTTGAGCAATGTCTATTCAGATCTGTTGCCCACTTTTTCATCTGGTTACTTGTTTTCTTGCCATTGAGTTGTTTGAGTTCCTTATATATGTTGGATATCAACCCTTTATCAGATGAGTGATTCACAAATATTTTCTCCCTATCCATGGGTCATTTCTCTTTACTCTGTTAATAATTATCCTTGCTGTGCAAAAGCTTTTTAGAGTGTTGTAATACATTCATGTACTTTTGCTTTTGTTGCCTATCCTTTTGGGGTCAAATCCAAAAGATCATTGCCAGACCAATGTTGTGTAGTTTTTCTTCTATGTTTTCTTCTAATAGTTTTATTGTATCAACAAGTCTATGTTTAAGACTTCAATCCATTTTGAGTTCATTTTTATATATGGTATAAGAAAAGGGTCCAATTTAATTCTTTTGCATGTGGATATCACTTTATTGAAGAGATTCCCCTCTTCCCATTGTATTTTTGGCATCTTTGTAAAAAAATCAGTAGACTGAAAATGTGTGGGCTCATTTGGGTTCTGTTCTGTTCCACTGATCTAGGTGTCTGTTTTTCACCCCATTATCTTGGTTTTTTCATTATTATAGTTTTGTATATAATTTGAAGTCAGGCAGTGTGATGCCTCCAGCTTTGTTGTTTTTGCTCAAGATTGTCCTGGCTATTTTTTTTTTCCTGTTTGCTTTTCACGTTGTTGTTTTGTGGTGCCATATGAATTTTAGGATCACTTTTTCTCTTCTGAAAATGTTATTGGAATTTTGATAGGGATTGCATTGAGTTTGTAGGTTGCTTTGGACAGTATGAACATTTTAACAATATTAACTCAATGTCCATGAACGTGGGATATCTTTCCATTTATTTGTGTCTTCATCTAATTCTTTCAGTAATATTTTATAGATTTCAGTATACAGTTCTTCTATCACCATGGTTAAATTTATTCTTAAATATTTCTTGGCTATTGTGACTGAAATTGTTTTCTTGATTTCTTTTTCACATAGTTTATGGCTAGTATATAGAAGTAATACTGATTCTATGTGTTGATTTCATGTCCTGCAACTTTATGGAACTCATTTATTAGATCTAACAGGTTTTATTGTGTCTCCCTTCATTCCAGGATGCTCTGTTGATACCAAAATCCATAGACTCAAAAATTGCTTACATAAAATGGCATAGTATTTGCATATAACATATGCATACCCTCCTATATATTTTAAATAAACTTTAGATTACTTATACCTGTTATAATGTAAATGCTAGGTAAACAGTTGTTATACTGTAGTGTTTAGGGCATAGTGATAAGGAAAAAGTCTACGTATATTTAATATAGAATCAATTTTTTAAAATTAGAATATATTTTAAAAATATTATTGATCTGTGTTGTTTGAATTCATGAATGAGCAATCCATAGACACTTAGAGCTGACTGTATAAGATCATGTCATTGACAAAACTGGCAATTTCACAACCTTTGTTTTATATTTGGATGTCTTTTTTCTCAAGGAATTTGAATGAGAGAATGTAAGAGGAAGTCTGGCTGGGGTTTGGCTCAGTTGGTAGAGTGCCATGCTGTACTCTCTGAGGACCTGGGTTTGATACCTAGCACTGCAAAAATGGGAGAAGGATGTGGCAGCCCACTCCAGAAGCAATCCCAAAATAATCAGCCGTTGAAAACCCTATGAGGGTAGCTGTGAGTCAGAACTGACTTGATGGCACCTAACAACAACAACAAGGGGAAGTCTAGATTTTCTAAATGGATCCTTGATTAAAACTTCTAAACATCCAAATAGTCCAGTTTTATGAGATGTAAAAAAAAATTCAGACACTAAAACTTAGTAACAAAAATACATTGTTATTAAATTTGCATGGCTTTCACCCTGAGTTACGCAAATTTGAATAAACTGGCACACAAGGAAGCACTCAAGTTATGGTGGAAATGTAGAAAAACTGAGTTGAATAAAAAGAGATTCAATTGAGCAAGAGTAACATGCAGGGTTTTGTTTGTGTGTTTGTTTGTTTTAGTACTTAGCTAATTTGCAACCCTAAGTGGCTACTCTAGGGGAAATAAAATATAAAATCATTATCTTAACTTGTGAAATTACACAGATCTCCATGATGTCTTTGGACATTTTAAATTTAATAATTTAGAATGAAGGCAAGTACATTTTTCAAAGCAAATTTAGATCTTTCTTTGTTCACAGCCTAATAGCACACTAATAACACAATACTAACTCTGGCTTTGAGAATCTTTGAAAAATGAAAAAATAATGCCACTATTAATGAGGAGGAAGATATGGCTTTATGACTAGGTAAATTAAAGCCCACAGACCATGAAAAGAAAATTCCATTATGCCTCTGAAAGCTGTTTTCAGTTTTATTACTCTTGTGCTCATAGTCTAGGTATTTAAGTTTAAAGTTAAAAAAATAACTGTGACTTCAAGACTAGGTAAAGAGGACCTCAACTATATCTCTGATATTTTATTTCCTCCAAAATATTTGAAGTAACCATGAGGAAGTCAGAACAATTGTTAAAACTGGATGATGGTGACTAAGAGCCTATTATTTTCTTTTTCCTAATTTATTGTCAATTTGAAATGCCTCATAATAAAACACCTGCGCACAGACTTCCTGAAGCCCTGGCCATTTTATGAGGCATCCAATCACTCTACTCACCCACTCTTTTGCCATTAACCACGGGGGAAATTACACCACAAAAAAATAGCAATTCAGAGTGGCTGGAATGTCCAACAAATTAGCAGAGGTAGGGGCAGTCGCTGATAGGAGGAGTGGAACATTGGTAGGGGCAAGAACTTTTCTAACGTGGATGGTGTCGTGGGTAGGGGCATAGTCAGGGCGGGGCAGAGAGGCATGTGACATCATCTTCCCTGGATCAGGCTGTCTCAAGACTGGGCACTGGGGAGCTACTTCTGAGGAGGTCTGGCTGATACTGGACTGAAGAATGCCCTTTTCAAGGTCACAGGTAAGGTGCTGCACCCTACAACTGGAGGGGACCTCTAAGCACTGTGTGAAACATCATACTAAGTTTAGATTTTCACAGGTGCATGGAAGAAAAGCCAAATGTGTGATACCAATGAGGATATCTGACTATCTTTTCAGTATAACATATCCTCCTTCTGTCCACTGTAGTTGTTAGGTGCCCTCAAGTCAGTATCCAACTCACAGCAACCCTGTGTACAACAGGCGAAACACTATTGTCAGTGCTTCTCTGCTGTTCATAGGGTTTTCAATGGCAGATTGGTTTTTGGGAGTGGGTTGCAGGGTCCTTCTCCCTTCTGTCTCCTAGTATTGCTTTAATGTGAGGGCGGGGCATTTACCTTTGGAAGGCCCTCCCTAAAAAGATGGTGGTGAAATGAAAGCACATCAGTAGGCTGCGCAGATCTCTCATGGTGCCTTCAGTGCACTGCTCAGATTCTGTGGCTTCACGGTTCTGCCCAGTACTCTTTATTATACGGTAGACTTGAGGGTCCTTATAGCTACCAGATGTGTTGTTCTTGTTAAGTGCTGTCAAGCTGGGTCTGACTCATAATGACCCTATGTACAACAGATTGAAACACTCCCCAACACTGTGCCATGCACATGTGTAAGCACATTGTTGCAGCCACTGTGTCAATTGATCTAGTTGAGGGTCTTCCATTTTTCGGTTGAACCACCACTCTCCCAAACATGATGTCCTTCTCCTGGGATTGGTCTTTCCTTACAACATGTCAAAATATGTAAGATCCAGTCTAGACATTCTGGCTTCCAAGGAGCACTCTGGTTGCACTTCTGGGATGAATCTGTTGGTTCTTTTGGTGGTCCATGTTATATTCAATATTTGTCCCTAGCACTATAATTCAAAAGCATCAATTCTTCTCCTATTTCCTTTGTATAATGTCCAGCTTTTACAACCGTATGATGCAACTGAAAATACCATGGCATGAGTCAGGCGCACCATTGTCTTCAATGTGACATCTTTAGTTTTTAACACTTTAAAGAGTTCTTTTGCAACAGCTTTTCCCAATGCAATGCATCGTTTAATTTTTTGACTGCTGCTTTGGTGGGTGTTGATTGTGGAACCAAGTAAAGCAAAATCTTGGACAACCTCAATCTTTTCTCCATTTATCATGAAGTTGCTTACTGGCTCAGTTGTAAGAATTTTTGTTTTGTTGATGTTGAGATGCAATCCATACAGAAGGCTCTGTCCTTTGATGATCAGCAGTAAATGTTTCAAATCCTCTTCAGTTTCAGCAAGCAAACTTGTGTCATCTGCATAACACAGGTTATTAATGAGTCTTCTTCCAGCTTTTTGGATTATTTGCTCACCATAGCAATTAGTGAAAGGATACAGCCTTGACACACACCTTTCCTGCCTGACTATGCAGTATTTGCTTGTTCTGTTCAAATGACTGCCTCCTGGTCTATGTACAGATTCCTCATGATTAAATTACATTTACATTTAAATAAATAAATTTAAATAATCATTTACAATTAAATGCTCTGGTATTCTCATTCTTCACAATGTGATCCATAATTTGTTGTGATCCACACAGTCAAATGTCTTTGAATAGTCAATAAAAAATGTATCCATGTGTTTTTTATATAAATGACTAAAAATTATAATAGCTATCAATAAATGTGTTTGAGGAGCTATCTGCTCCTTTTAAATGCTGTTGATAATTCTTCCTCCCTCTGCAATTAATACCTATCCTTACTATAGCTATAGAATGTTGTTGTTGTTAGGTGCTGTCAATACAGGGATTAAATTATCCAGGCACGGTGGGGCATGCCTGTAATCCCAGTGACCTGGGAGGCAGATGCAGGAGGATCGGGAGTTCAAAACCAGAGGCAGCCTGTGTAATTTAGCGAGACCTTCACTCAGAATAAAAAGTGAAAAAGGGAGTGGGGTGGAGTGCAGTGGAAGAGCACTTGCAAAGTATGTGTGAGGCCTTGGGTTCAACCCTCAAGTACTGCCAAAAAAAAAAAAAAAAAAAGGAAAAGGAAGGAAGGCAGGAAGGAAGGAAAGAAAAGAAAAGAAAGAAAGAAAGAGAGAAAAGAAAAAGGCTTTGGAGTTGGTGTTGGTAGGATAAAGGGTGCCCAAGGATGTCCACATCCTAATCCTTGAAATCAGTGAATATGCTAAATGAGTTGGTAAATTTGTAGAGAGAAAGAAAGTTGTTAATCAGTTAACCTGTAAGTAAGTACGTTAGATGAGCTCAATATAATCACCAGGGTCCTTAAAAGATGCCAGAGGGAGGCAGAGAAGGGTCGGTGTCAAGGTGACGAGTTATGAGAAAGACTTGATGAGCTGCTGCTGGGTTTGAAGATGGAAGGGACAGCCTGGCTGACCCCTTGACTGAAGCCCTGTGAAACCCACTTAGGACTTCCGATCCCTATAGAGTTGCGAGATAAATTTTGTTGCTTTTAAGCCACTAAATGTTCGGGAAATGGTTATAGCAATTTTGTCCTGCCCTGGCTGCCACTTGTTAGGTTTATATGAATTTTGGAGAGTTGCTTCATCTTTCTATCTTCTAAGCATGGAAGGCAAGACACGAACTCTGAAGAACTATTGTCAGGATTTGATGTGATAGCAGAGTGTGGGGCACCTACCACAATGTGGTGGTGGTGTGGGATGCCGTGGAGTCAAGTGTGACTCACAGTGAGCCTCATAGGGTTTTAAGTGGCTGACTGTTTCGGGACTGTTTTGGGAGTGGGCTGCCAAGTCCTTCTCTCACTTTTGCAGTGCTAGGGATCGAACCCGGGTCCTCGCAGCATGCACAGCAGCACTCTACCCACTGAGCTAAACCTCAGCCCCCTATCTAGAACAATACCTAGCAAATGCTTGATGCTTCATGACCATCAGCTCTTTCTCGTAGAGATGATCAGTTCTAACTCTTTGCTTGATCCAGGCATTTCTAATCTAATATCCTTCATTAATGATGTCAGCCTTTTGAATACCTTAAGGGAGAGGGGACTCTTACCCATTCTATTCTCACAGTTATGACTGTGGCAAATACATTTCTTACAGTTTTTACTTACTAGTTTCAGTTTATGTTTTAGAGTTAAGGGGAATAAATAACCACAAGGACCCTGCTAACATATAAGGCACTTTCATGAAAATTAGAAAGAAATAGACTCTCCCTTTTCAAGACAGTTCCTTCTGTTGGAAATACTGGTAATGTACCAAAATTTTTATTTTATTTTATTTCATTCCATTTTACATTTTATTTTATTTATATTTGAGACAAGGTCTTGCTATGTATCCCAGGCTAGCCTCGAACTTGCAATCTTCCTGTCTCAGCCACCGAGTGCTGGAATTACAGATGTGTGCCACCATACCCAGCTAAACGTGCCTATTTTATAATGGGAGGCATTTTGTTGCCACCAACCAGAAAACGGTTGCCCTACATACACACACCTTTGTTGTCTATGAAGTGAACCGAGGCCTCTTCCATGCAGTCCATTGTACAGTGCACCACCCGCACACCTGACTGTGGCATCCCCCAGTGAATACTGATTTATGCACTGCATTACAGTTTAAAAACATTTTTTTTTTTTTTTGGTGGTACTGAGGGTTGAACCCAGGGCCTCGCAGTTGCATGCTCTGTAAGTGCTGGACCACTGAGCTGCACCCTCAGCCCATTTTTTAACTTTTGAGACAGGGTTTTGCTAAGTTACGCAGACTGCCTCTGGTCTCGAACTTGCGATCCTCCGGCCTCCGCCTCCTGAGCCGCTGGGATTATAGGAGTGCAGTTTAAAAACATTTTCAGAAGGGTTAGGGATGTAGCTCAATGGTAGAGTACTTGCCTAACATACGCATGGTCTTGGGCTCAATCCTCAGAAACACACACACACACACACACACACACGTTTCTGGAAAAGCAATTTAATTTGATCTTCACAATAACCAGTAAAACGGGCAAGTACTATTTTAATTTTATAGGTAAGGCAACTAAGCTTTAAATTGCGTAAGAGGGGTTTCTGGGAATAGTTCAGTGGTGGAGCATCTGCCTAGCATCTACAAGGCCCTGGGGTCAATCTGCAAGAGCAAGAATAATTGTTGAAGGGATACCAAAGATGACACAAGTAGATAGTGGGAAATCTCCCTGGACTCCAACTGTTATCTAATATAATTCCTTTCCCTTTAATTTCCTATCATCTGTGATATCAAAAGAATGTCTCTATGACTTCAGGCAAGGGATAGACAAAAATGTTCATAAGGTCAGACCTGTTGGAGGAATCTATTGAGTGACTTCTGAGTGCCAGGGACTTGATTTTATGTCAGTCCATTCCCTTGAGATGAAATGAGTATATCCATTTTACGGGTGAGGAAAGAGTCTCAGATGGCCTAGGAGCTGGCTCAAGTTCTGCAGCCAGCAAACAGTAAGTGCACACACAGCTGCTCCATGCAATTCTGTTTGAATCCAAGACCCTTATTTTCCTTCTCTACACATCATGCCATGTCTCACAAGGCGGGTCTCAAATAGTTATGGGTTGGGGACTTCCTGATGTTTCTTTTGTATCAATTCAGTATCATTTTGTTTTTAGCTTGTGCTTGGTTATCCCTTCCTTCCATCTTTCCTGAGTATCTTTTTAAAACTCTGAGTTAAAGCTGGGTGGGGTGGCGCACACCTGTAATCCTAGCCACTTGGGAGGCCGAGGCAGGAGGATCCCAAGTTCGGGACCAGAGGCAGTCTGTGTAACTTAGTGAGACCCTGTCTCAAAAAGTAAAAAAAAAAATGGGCTGGGGGTGCAGCTCAGTGGTCCAGCACTTGCAAAGCATGCAAGCGCGAGGCCCTGAATTCAACCCCCAGTACCGTAAAACAAAACAAAACCTGAGTTAAATAGAACCTGCAATTAAAACTTTTAGGTCTGCATCTTCCTTTCTCTTTTTGATGATCATTTGCAATTATGAAATATGAATTCCTCTCTTGAATACTTTCCAAGAGCCTTTTTCCATTTAGAAGAGTACTTAGTAATTCATCATAGGTACTCAGTGATTATGGCTATATTTGATTTAGGTGTTCCCAGGGAGCTAGTATACTCGATAAACTTTACAGCCACAGAAATGTTAACTTTATCCTTGATTTCAATTGAGAATACATTTTAGAATCTTGTTTTCTACTCACTTAACACGTATATCACAAAATGAGGGACTCGAGAGCAAAAATAGCTGTAGTGATGATTTCACCTTCTCGCTTTCATTTTACAGTGAGTAAATGAACCCAAAGAAATTTCAGTCATTTAACCAAAAGCAGAGAGAGAGAGCTGGTGAAGGCATCAACATTCTAATTAGAAAAAATGGATTCAATGAATGGGGATTAATACGTTCAAAATTTAGAGCTAAAGTGGACATCTATTATTTTCTTGGTACCTGATGTTCTCTTGGTGCAAGAGCACTGTATTTTTCCTTGGGAAGTTGCCCATCCCCCACTTTCAGTCTAAAAGGATTGGTTGAGCAATTCCATCTCCAACTCCACAGAAGGGCACATGGTACTGGCCTGGCCAATCAGAGTGCTGCATTCCTTGTTTGGTTCAGTGATGGACACATGGCCCAACCAGAGCTTATGAGATTCCACTATGGGACTCCTGTTCTTTTCTTTTCTTTTTTTCTCTTCTCTTCTCTTTTCTCTTTTCTTTTTCTTTTTTGCAGTATTGGGGAGTTGAACCCAGGTTCTTTTGCTTGCATGCTTTGCAACTGCTCTACCACTGAGCTGCACCCCCCAGCCCATTTTCTTCCCTTCTTAATCTTGAGCCAGGGTCTTGCTAAGTTACACTAAGTTACTGCCTCTGGTCTGGAACTTGCGATCCTCCTGCCTTTGCCTCCAGAGCTGCTAGGATAACAGATGTGTGCCACCGACCTGGCCCTCACCCTGGGATTTCTGTGGGGAAGACAGAATGAATCTCATTGCTGAGAGGATAGGATGTGAGCCTGAGGACTGCTTGCAGCCACTTGAACTGGGTGCTGCGTAAGAATGGAACCTTCACAGAGGAAAGCAGGGCTGTGGAAGGCCAGTCCTAAAGACACCGTGACCCTGGACGTACACACATCAGAAGCCGGAACATCCTTGCAGTTTTCAGTATCTGAGTAATGGCTGTGGATTTGTGAGCCAGTGCATCTCCTTCCTTGTTTAAAATAAAATTTACTAAGAATAGCTAACTTGGGATTTCTGTCATTTATCATCATAAGAAATGATGAAAACATGACCAAAAAGCTAATAGATGATTATAGGTCTCAGAGACATAGCCTAGCAGCTGTAGTGTAGAAAAGGCTCTGAGAAGCAATTCTTCCTTAGATTGAGATCTTGGTTTTTCTGAAATCCATGAAAATAGGTCTTAGTTCTGCACTGAGGACCCACAGGAAACAATGGGAATTTACTTCTGGGTGAGAGAGATATTTCTAACTCCTAGCAATGGCTGGCAATAGTCTCCCTCAGTTCTGTACTGGTCATTTCTCACTGCTAAGGTTATTTCTTTTATTTATTTATTTTTTTTTTACCAAACCGTAAATTCTTTTATTAACAGGCATTATAAACAGATAATACTAATCTTATTTAAAAACCATGAGTGCCACACTGATGAATATATAGCTCATGAATAACTTAAAAAGTATTTCCCATTTTAAAAGGCAACACAGAGCATACAAAAACCTATACTAAACAAAGAAGCTATAATATGGGTACATGATTGATGTGTCTAAAATTATATATATATACACACACACACACATACACACACACACACACACACAATACATAATTAATGTTAATTATGTGATCAGTACATTTTTCTATGGGCTGGGATTTAGCTCAGTGGTTAGAGCGCTGCGCTGCAGTCTCTGAGGTCCCGAGTTCAATTCCCAGTACCACAAAAATGGGAGAAGGACCTGGCAATCCCGAAACAGCCATTGAAAACCCTATGAGGGTCACTATGAGTCAGATGCCAACTTGACGGCACCTAACAACAACATTTTTCTATATGATTTCCTTCATGCTCCGTTTTCCCCAGAAACTGAATTCTGAACTTCCTCTTCTAAAATTGGTACAATCAGGTTATCCTTGGACATCAAATTATATTTCATCACAAATTTAGTAAACCGATGACATAAAAATGTTTCATTTTCATATTCATCAAATATCTGTCGGTGATGAAAACAAGCATGTGAAAATATTCTGTAAATCCTACGGCATAGTGATCCTAGTTTTGCTACAGATGATTCTTTTATGCTAACCCTGCTGGGAAAATATTTATTGCTATTCAGAAGACATGCAGCACCATCAAGCGTATGTCTTGTATAGTCTATAGCAGGACACTCTTGGAGTTTTATGAGCTGCACAAAGGAAAATCCATTGTTCAGTTGCTGTCATTTGAGTACAAGGATCTGGATGGCATTCACTCTGAAGTTTGACAGCAAGTCCATTTAGTTCAAGGCAGAGTTGCCTTAAACATTCATACTTCCATACACCTTCACCTTGGCCTGCCGGTGGTTCAAGAATTTTGTCAATATTGGAGCGATCTGCTCTTATGTTCTGTTGAATATACTGCTGAACAGCAAGTGTACTGTCCATTCCATCAAACGATTCATCTGGCCAATTATAGAAACCCTGGGCCGTGTGCCCGGCCTGTTCAGCCTCAGCACAGCCGTCCCCTCTGCCATAACCATAGTGCCAGAGTCCGCTAAGGTTATTTCTAGGTGGGTTTGTTGTTGTTGTTGTTTGTTTGATTCCTTTTTTCAGTGCTGGGGATTGAACCCAGAGTCTTACACATGGTGAGGCAAATGTTATACCACTGAGCTATATCCCCAGTCCCTTGGACTTTTCCTTCCTTCCTGCCTTCCTTCCTTCCTTCCTTTCTTTCCTCTTCTTTCCCTTCCCTTCCCTTCTCTTCCTTTCCTTTCCTTTCCTTTCTGTGTTTTCCTGTACCCGGGGGGTTGAACCCAGCGCCTCATGCATACTCTGCAAGTGCTCCACCAGTGGGCTGCACCCCCAGCCCACTTATTTTTATTTTGAGTCAGGGTCTTGCTGAGTTATGCTGGCTGCCTCTGGACTGAACTCACGATCTTTCTGCCTCCACCTCCTGAATTGCTGTGAGTACAGGTGGGTGCTGTCACACCTGGCTTTATTTCCAGCTTTGTGTAGTGGTTTTTAAGACAGAGATCAACAATCAGTGTGTCAGGAGGAGAATGGTAAAGATAGTATGGGATCTTAAAATTACGTCACTATCAAAGGCATAGAAATATAGCCAGGGAGAGTGAAGGCTTGCGGGGTGGCGGGGAGGGAGGAAGAGAGGGAGAGGGAGGGAGAGGGAGGGAGGAAGAGAGGGAAGAGAGGGAGACAGAGAGAGAGAGAGAGAGAGAGAGAGAGGGAGAGAGAGAGAGGGAACAACTCTTCTCATGCTTTTAAGTGTTACCAACTGAAAAAAAATATGTTTGTCAGCTCTCCATTGCTGTGACAAAATGCCTGAGAAGAACAACATAAAAGGAGGAAAGATTTATTTTGTCTCGGTCCATGGTTTTTCGCCCTGGTTGCGTTTAGGCTCGTGATGAGGCAGAATGTCATGGCAGAAGCCTATGGCAGCAGAACGCTGCTGATGTCATGGCACCCAGGAAGCAGAGAGAGAGAGCTCACTTTTATAACGAAGCTCCTCACCCCAAACCCATTAAGCTATGACTCCATAAACGGATTCATCCATTTATGAGACCAGATCCCTCATGATCCAATCACTTCCCAAAGGCCTCCCTTCAGACACTGCTGGCTTGGGGCCAAGTCTTCAACATGTAAGGTTTTTTTTTTTTTATTGGAAATTTTTAATGTACACCTTAATGTGATTCATTTTGACATGCTTTTCATTGTGACATTTCCATATATGCATTTTGTTGTACATTATACAGATAAGTTCCCCCTTACCCTCTTGTGTGCTTCCTCCCCCTGTCTCACCCCCACCATCAAAGACTTCTCTTTCATTTACTTGTCTTTTTATGGTAATATTTTTCTATATATCCTTGGGTTCCAGTTCTGTTTAAGATAGAAACTTTTTCTGTAGTGAACTTTCTTTTTACATTGTCAGAACTATTACATGAATTTTCTAGACCATTTATAATAATACCATTCTTAGCTTTTTTTTCTTTTATTATGATCCCTTTGTATAGGATTTTTTCCTTCTTATAATTTTGATTCAGCTCCCACATGAGTGAGAACACGTGGTGTTTCTCTTTCTCAGCTTGTGTTTGTTCACTTAAAATAATTTTCTCCAATTCCATCCAGTTTGCTGCGAATGGCATTATTTCATTTTTTTTGATTGCTGAGTAGTATTCCATTGTATATGTATACCCACATGTAAGTTTTAAGTGACATTTCAGATCCAAACCAAAACTGTATCTATGTCTATGTCTATCTATCATCTATTTATATTTTTTGTGGTACTTGGGGGTTGAATTCAGGGCCTCCCACATACTTTGCAAATGCTCTATCACTGAGTTGCATCCCCAGCCCATTTTTTATTTTTAATCTTGAGACAGAGTATCAGTAAGTTATGCAGGCTCCCTCTGGTCTCAAACCTGACATCCTCCTGCCTCTGCCTCCCAAATTGCTGGGATTACAGGCATGAGGCACCAGGCTGGGCTCAAAATAATTTTTTAAATCATTTTCTTCTCTTTTCTTTGACATAACTAGGAATAGTGGCTAAGAGCTTCACAAAAGCAGATTTTAAATCAGATTGAGCAAAAGCTTCAAGTATCATGCTGTTTTCACGGTATCTGTCATGGGTTGCATATGAATCCCATATGTTGGTCATTTTCTTGAAGAAACGAGTTGGCATAAAAATGTTTCACTCTAAATAGACTTGCCTCTCCTTACTCAGTCATTAACCAAGACCAAGAACAGAATTTGTGTTTTCAACTTTGTATCTGTACGGCCTGGGACATTACTGGATAAGGGCTTTACAAATATATGTTTAACAAATGTAAGAATAGAGTGATTATTGGTTTCATATTTGCCTTCTTGCTTGAGGGGCAGTATTCTACCTCTTTTGTAAGATGTTGTGAATGGCTATATAATTGACTTCAACTAAAAAAATATTAACTTGTTTTATGGTACTGGGGGCTGAACCCTAGACCTCAGGTATACTTTGTGAATGCTCTACCACTGAGCTTCACCCCCAGCTCCTTTTTAAATTTTTTATTTTGAGTCAGGGTCTCATTAAGTTGTGCAGGCTGCCTCTGGCCTTGAACTTGCCATCCTCCTGCCTTAGCCTCCAGAGTTGCTGGGATTACAGGTGTGCACCATTGCACTCAGCTAATGCTAATGCTACCAGAGTTTCTCTTCAGGTGCTAGGTGCTGGATCCCTGGGTCCACATAGCCAGGAATAATGTACAGGTGGCAAAAGCAAGAGAGAGTAGGGAAAGTTTTTTGTGTGTGTGTGTGTGTGTGGTACTGGGGGTTGAACCCAGGGCCTTGTGCTTGCATATTCTGCAAGTGCTGGACCACTGAGCAGCACCCCAGCCCATTTTTTCAGTTTTTGAGACAGGGTCTCGCTAAGTTACACAGACTGCCTCTGGTCTCGAACTTGTGATCCTCCTGCCTCCACCTCCCGAGCCACTGGGATTACAGGCGTGCGCCATCGTGCCCGGCTTGAGAGTAGAGAAAGTTTATGGAGAGGATGGACAAAGCCTCCAGAAGAACAGAGAGTGTCCCAACTGGGTCACCACGGTGGAGCTATATTGTCTAGGGGTTTTTATGATTCCTTTCTTTGGGCTGGACTTTTTGAGCTGGCTTCAGCAGATTGATCCTCATTTAGAGGGTGCCTGTTTGTTGGCCCAATAGAATTAAAGGGCAGTTGTTTCTATGTTCTTTACTTAGAGATTGATTTGTTAGGTACTGCTGGCCAGGTCATGGGATTAGTTTTTCTTAAATGAATGGGACTTGAGCTGGTGACTGTTGACCAATTCGTTACCTGTCTCTTTTGAGAAGTGGAAGTTGGGACAATGGAAGTCATGTGGCCTGACCCAAACTTAGATGATCTAGATGGTTGCTTGGTGACCACCTTCCCTCATTAGTTCTCTGTTTCAAGGCTGCATTTCCCTGAACCCGCCTGAATTTTAACTAACTCCTATCATTAGGGGCTAGGATTTAGCTCAGTTGCTAGAGTGCAGCTCTGAGGTCTCTGAGGTCCCGAGTTCGATTCCCAGCACCACAAAAATGGGAGAAGGACGTGGCAACCCACTCCCAAGGCAACCCCCAAACAATCTGCCATTGAAAACCTTATGAGAGTCGCTATGAGTCGGACACGACTCGACGGCACCTAACAACAACCACCACCTATCATTAACCCCTTTGAAGGTCCCTGGTCCCCTTAAACTTTCAATAAGTGGTCACACACCCACGCTAAATATGGGTGGTGGAAAAGACAGAAGCAAGTGAGGACCAGAAAGATTAAGAACAAAGGCTGAGAAATAAGACTTGCCCAGGAATTGGAAAAATTTTGCAGCTGGTGTGGGGCTTGGCAGAGAATATGCAATTTAGGCTTCAGTTTATTTATTTGAATTCCATAAGACAGCGTGACTTTGGTTAGATGTAGGATGCATATGTGTCTGTACAAGTATATGCAAAATATGCTTCTGTCAACTTCAAATTAAATGAATACACTAAGCAAAGATGCTGGCAAGTGGATATGCTAGAAAATGTCTTGAATTCTGCGTAGGTATAAATTGAAGAGATGCTTTTTTACTGCATTTAAGATCATTGGAAATAACTCTGGAAGTATAATGCTCAAAGAGTGTAAGCGATTAAGTCTTTCCTTCTTTTCTTCTTGTAATAATGCAATTATAACCTGCAGTCATACCATCCTAGCATCTGATCCCATCAGATCTCAAAAGCTAAGCACGGATAGGCCTGATTAGTACATGGATGGGAGACCGCCTGGGAACACCAGGTGCTGTAGGCTTGGGAGAAGGACCTGGCAGCCCACTCTCAAAACATTCAGCCATCAAAGATCCTGTGAATAGCAGAGGAGTGCTGACATAGTGCTGGGCATGGCACAGTGTCAGGGAGTGTTTCATCTGTTGTACATAGGGTCTCTATGAGTTGGATTTGACTTGGCAGCACCCAACAACAATAACACTGTGACTATAAGAACTAATGAGAATTCAGAGTAGGTGGGCTCAGTTCTACTTTTGGTGATAATGCCAATGTGATATAACACGGTTATTATTCTGTGATCCAAATGTGTACGGCCCCACCAAATTCTTATGTTTCACGTTATCTGCAATGTGATGGTATTGTTGTTGCTAAGTGTTAGGTGTAGTCAAGTTAGGTCCAACTCATAGGGACTCTCATAGAGTTTTCAATGGCTGATTATTTTGGGATTGTTTTCAGGAATGGACTACCACATCCTTCTCTCATTTTTGTGGTGCTTGGGATCGAACCCGGGTCCTCAGAAAGTGCTGAGCAGTGCTCTACCAACTGAGCTAACCCCCAGCCCATGGTGGAATTAGAAAATGATTGTCAAATCTCTCAGCACCCTCATCCTGGACTTCCCAACCCCCAGAACTATTAGCAATAAATTTCTGTTGTTTATAAGTTTTGTTACAGTGGCACAGACAGACGAATACACACTATCTTCCCACTTTTCTCCAAGATCTATACCCAGAATCTATACCCACTTCTCACCTTCTGTCCTGTTACCAGCCCCTTCAACCTCCCTAATATCCTACCTGGAGTCCTGCAAGGGCCTCCTAACCAGTTTCCTTGCTTCTACTCTTGCCTTCCTTACTGTCTGTTCTCAACAGTTAACCAGAACAATGCTTTTAGCACAGGGATCACATCCTTTCACTCCTCAGCTCAAGTCTCCACAGTGGCTCCCTAATCATAGGAAGTTCAAGAATCATGTCAGTGGCCTCCAAGACCCACATGGGGTCTGAGCCTTACATTTCTGGTCCCTCCACTTTCCTCTCAGTCTACACCAGCCTTCATGGCTAAGTTGCTGCTTCTCCACTCAGTCAGGCCTGCTCCTGTCTTAGGGCCTTTGCTCTAGATCTTTTCTTTCCTTTCCTTTTCCTTTCCTTTCTCTCTCTTCATCCTTCCTTTCCCCTTCCTTCCTTCCTTCCTTCCTTCCTTCCTTCCTTCCTTGTGTTGGGGGCTAAACCCAGGACCTCACACATACTTTGTAAGTGCTCTTATGACTAAGCCTTTTATTTAATTAAATTATTAATTAGTTGATTAATTTTTTTGCAGTGCTGGGAATTGTTTAGTTCAGTTGGTAGAGCGCTGCTCTGCACGCTCTGAGGACCTGAGTTCAATCCTCAGCACAGCAAAAATGGAAGATGGATTGTGGCAATCCACTCCTGAAACAATCCCAAAAACAGTCAGCCATTGGAAACCCTGTGAGAGTCTCTTTGAGTCAGACCTGACTCCCAGAAACCTAACAATAACGACAAAGAAATTGAACCCAGTATCTTACACATCTGCTCTTGTGATCCTCCTGCCTCTGCCTCCTGAGCTGCTGGGATTATAGGCATGCGCCACCAAGCTCTGCTTGTTCTAGGTATTTCTTCTCTGCACAGAAACCTATTTGGTTAATTTTCTTGCTTTCTTTAAGACTTTAAATGTGACTATCTTCATAGGACCAACCTTGGCTACCCCATTAACTCTGTACCCCATCAATCCCTTTAATCTGCGGTATTTTTTTCATATGTACTTGGTATCTAACAGATAATATTAACTTTAGATGATTTTTGTATATATCTTCCCCTGGAAAAGTGCAGGATCCATGAGGGGATGGATTTTTGTCTATTTATTTTGTTTGTTTGTTTTGAGACAAAGGTTCACTATGTAGCCCAGGCTGACCTTGAATTTGTAATCCTTCTGCCTCAGCCTCCCAAGTGCTGGGATTACAGGCCTGGGCCACCACACTCGGGTATGTGTTAGTTGGTGTGTACCCCAAACACCTAAAACAAAATTTATAAATAATAGCCCCTCCATCTTCACAAACAAAAGCAAGTTTCTCCAAATATAATCTGGGGAGTGCTAATTCCAAAGGATGCACACAAAGCAAGTCTTGGGGTCAGCTAAACTTGATGTCCCTTCCTGGAAATTGACATGGGTACCCACTAGTATATTCTTGTGAGAGGTGTGAAGATCAAAGCTTTATAAGATACTCTGAGAGTGCTGACCAGTGGCGATTGAAAAATTAGAAATGAAAGTTGCAGAAATGATACATTAGGAGCATACAAAAAGACTACATCAGTCCTATAAATAACAGATGGCACTGTACACTCAGCATCTATTGCTGGCCAGTCCAGTGTGCTGACAGACAGCCAGACAGGCTCCAAACAATAAGCTGGGTCATGAGGACTTACGTGGAAAATAGAAGAGAACGTCATGGGTCTGTCTGGCTGCGCTGATTGCCAGGAAACCACCCATCCATTCATTCCAAACCATGGTTGTGCTTGGCACTGTCATTGGCTCCGGGGAACGAGGCTACGGGACAAAGAGCGAGGAGTAAGGTGAAAATTCAAGAGTTGGGAGAAATTCCAAGCGGTCTCCAATACAAATACAAAGTCTGGGGTTGAAGGGCTTGTGCTGGGGAGTCCCCCGAAGCTTAAGACAGCAGTGGCCTCAACGACCCCCATGGTTGGGTTGTAATAGCAGGTGGTGAGGGTGGGGGCCAGGCATCTTAGGACACCCAAAGGCTCCAGTGGCCTTGGGAGAGGCCTTAGATTGTCTTTTCCTAATTGCAACCAACCGTGGAATCTTGGTGTCATCAATTTTTGTCTCTTTACACATTCTCAAGCACTATCTTTAACATTCTCATTCATAGGATATCTCTTTGGCAGTAGAAATTACTTAGAACCCAGTCAAAGAAGCAGGAAGTAAGGTGAAACAGAGCAAAACAAAGCCCCCTTGAATGTTCAAAGGGGCACTGGACAGAGTTCATCTACTTCAAGTCAAAGTGCTGTGCTTCATTTCTTCAAGAACCCATTAACCGCTCTGCTGAAGCCTAGCAACTCTAAGGCAATCTGAGAAGTTCCCCAGATCCTTTAGAACCAAGTGGCAGGTAAGGCAGGGGTAAGTGAAAAATGGGGAACAGAGGAAAAGGAGAATTGGAAGCAGACACAGTGGTTGAAAAAGTTTAGCGGCCTGGGTTTGGCTTAGTGCAAGGAGAAACTGGGCATGACAATGAAGTCCAAGGTACCACTGGATTGTGGGATGGCTTATTGTTCAAAACAGTGCCCAATCCCTCAATAATAGTTCACTTATGATCACTAACTCCATGTAAATACACAAGCGCTTATAAAACGCATTTTAAGAGCCCGTCACGGTGGTGCATGCCTGAAAGCCCAGCCACTTGGGAGGTTCCAGCAGGAGGATCCCAAGTTAAGACCAGAGGCAGTCTGTGCCATTTAGCAAGACCCTGTCTCAAAATAAAAATATAAAAGGGGCAGCTCAGTGGCGGAGCACTATCATGCATGAGGCCCTAGATTCAACCCCCATTACTAAAGAGAGGGAGAGGGAGAAAGGGAGAGAAGGGAGGCAGGGAGGGACGTGGAGGGAGGTGTTGAGAGCAAGAGTTTTGGGGAGTGAACTGACTTACTCAAAGTCACCAAACCAGGAGAAGGTAGTACTGGTTTTCAGAACTAGTTTTGTATTGTTTAAGGATTGGGTTTGGAAGAGTTTCACTACCTGCCCTGTGGGACCCCTTAGCCCAGGCTTGGAACCCCAGCTCCCAACCTGTGGTGAGTGTAATAGAGATACAGCCACTCCCGAGTCCTTCAGAGAGGCAACTCAACTTTATTTCTGCGCACCGCGCTTTTAAGCAGTTTGGGCTAGCCAATCAGTAACCACGGCATTTCGAGTTAGCCAATCAGATGTCTATGACTCAGCAAGAAATTTGAGGAGACAACAAGAAATTTGAGGAGGGATACGCCCTGGTAGCATCAGGTCAGGAGCCATCTTGCTGCCACCGCATGGACTCAAGCCAATGTGTCCTGCCCCAGTGAGTCATGAAAGAGTCCCGCGTGTGCCTCAGGACACAAGGTAGGCTAGATCCGCCTCAACCCAAGTGGGCTCAGGACCGCATTTCCTCCCTTTCTTTCTTGGTTCCGTGTCACCTTCCAGTTCCATCCCCTCACTGCCCATCTCTGCATTTTAGGCTCAAGTGCTAACCACTCAGAAATTGTGCAAAATGATATCTTAAAATATTGTTCGGAGTATTTTGTGTGTGTGTGTGTGTGTGTGTGCGCTTATGGTACTGGAGTGGGGCTGTTGAACCCAGGGCCTCACTTATGCTTTGCAAGCCCTCTACCACTGAGCTGAAGCCCAGCCCATTTTTTACTTCTTATTTTTATTTGTTTTTATATTATTTTATTTATTATTTTATTTTATTTTTGTTTTGAGGTACTGGGGGTTGAACCCAGGGCCTTTCGCTTGCATGCTTTGCAAGGGCTGGACCACTGAGCTGCACCCCCAGCCCATTTTCTTTACTTTTTGAGGCAGGGTCTTGCTAAATTATGCAGGCTACCTCTGGCTCAAGCTTGTGATCCTCCTGCCTCTGCCTCCGAAGTTGCTGGGATGACAGGCATGCGCCACTGTGCCCAGTTTTTACTTTTTCTTTTGAGACAGGGTCTTGCTAAGTGATGCAGGCTGCCTCTGGTCTTGAACTTGTGATCCTCTTGCCTCAGCCTCTTGAGTTGCGGGGATTTCAAGTGTGTGCCACTGTGCCCTGCTATTCTGAACATATTTAATTAATGGAATCTTATTAGCAGGATTTGTTTCTGTATCTAGTCATCAGTAACTAATTTCTGCCTTGCATTTCTCATGACTGCCTTCTTTCAAAGGTTGATGTATTATTACAGATTCTTTTGTCTTTACACACATCACTACCTCCTGGATATGACAGGATGGCTCACCGAGGTGAATTGTGTTGATTAAATGACTAAATGACACAGTATTTTAAAGTAAAAACTGTGGTAACTGGAATAGTAGCTAAATTGGGTAGCTCTTCAGTAATATTAGTTTCTTCATTTTCTGAACATGTAAAAATATAAAAACAATGTTTAGCTGTGATCGCAAACTTGGAAAATGTGTGTGGCAGGTAGGCAATACTATGTTCCAAGCAAACACAGATTAACTGAGCTAAAACATGAAGAAGTGGAGCATTGACTGCGAAATCTAAATTCCCTAAAGTTTTGTGGTTAATATTGAAACGGCTTAAAAAACAAAGATGATACTCCTTGTGGGTCAATTTCCACCACTCACCAGACCAGATCTCAAGTGTTAAGCCTCAAGTTTAATCTCCTCTGCAAGCAACAGTTTCTGCCGTTTTCCTGAAGGTGGACTCCGAGTATAATAAAAAGATTTCTGCATAATTAAAGGCAACTGAAATATCCAAATTTGAATTTTACCTTTGCTGTCCACCAGCTGAATAAGCTAGCAACAAGTGCCCAGGAACTTAGTACTCTTATAAATAAAAATGGAGGTGATGCCATTATAGTGAAAGTGGTAATAACACTTGTTCTTCCAAACTCAGATAGTTGTTGGAAGGATAAAAAAAAGATACAAATTAAAGTGCCCTGTGAATATACCTGATCGTTGCAGGAATATATAATTAAAATGGCAATTTTATTTCTATATGAGCTATATGGCTGTAGATGGTTTTAGTTCAGTTTTGTTGGTGATTATCTTTGGTTGACTCTCTACTGGAGATATCACTGGAATTTTCTTTTCTTTTTTTTTTTTGCAGTATTGGAGGTTGGACTCAGGGCCTCACACTTTTGCATGCTTTACAAGTACTGGACCACTGAGCTGCACCCCTAACCCATTATTTTACTTTTTGAGACAGGGTCTCGCTAAGTTACACAGACTGCCTCTGGTCTCGAACTTGCGATCCTTCTGCCTCCGCCTCCTGAGCCACTGGGATGACAGGTGTGTGCCACCTCGCCCGGCAAATTTTATCTTTTTGAGAGTTTATATCTTTGTAAACATTGAGGATGGTCCTAATTCTCTTTTGTTCAATTATCTTAGGCTGGGTTGGATTGGCGTGTGACCGGTATGAGATCTCATGGGGCGTTTTGTTTGTTGTTTGGTTTATGAAACAGGGGTACCCTGTGTAGCCCAGGCTGGCCATGAACACATGATCCTCCTGTGTCGGCCTCTCGAGTGGGAGGATTGCAGATGTGAGCCTTCACGCCAGGCTGGTGTGGTTTTTATGAGTCTGTGCTAACATAAGGCCTTCCTGAGCAAGCTGGAATCTTTTTCAGGTTTTTTTGTGTTTGACCTTTAATTTTCTCAGGACGTACAGCAGAATCTCCAGGATGACAGCCATTTCGAGCATGGTTCCTGATGGGAGATTTGAAAAAAACGAACTTCATGTCAAGAATCATTCCACCGCAGAGAGAAGATAGGTGAGACAACATATCTACAGCATCGCTCGTACCGCTTCCTTTTTGAACAGGAAATGTCATGTGGTGTCCACAGGAAGGACAAGTCTATCAGGTGTATGTGTGGGCCCCTCTACAGAGAGAAAAATGCTTTGTTTTAGAGGAGGTGACATATAATGACTGAGAGCCCAGCCTGCGGAATCAATTGATGGGTTTTAACCTTGCTGTTTTTGTCAGATGTCACTGAGTTGGGTCTGACTCACAGTGGCCCCATGTACAACAGAACAAAACACTCCCCGACACTGTGCCGTTCCTGGCACCATGTCAGAGCGTCTCTGCTTCTCACAGAGTATTCTGTGGGTGATAATTTTAGGATTATATCAGGAGTGGGCTCCCAGGTCCTTCTCCCATTTTTGCAGTGCTGGAGATTGAACCCACAGCTTCAGAGGGCACAGGGCAGCACTCTACCAACTGAGCTAAATTCCAGCTCTCTTGTGAGCAGTAGAGATTTCTTTTCCCTGATCCCGGTCAAGGGGTTGTGGTTCTAGAAACTGTCGCCTGGCAGTATAATGTCTGGTGCAGCTTGTTGGACATGAAACGCCTGTCTTGGGTAGGACGTGGTTGCCAGTGTTTGACAAGCCCTCGGTTTAATTTCAAACCAGCGGCCACATTCATAAAATCTGCCGCTCTCAGCCACCGCCTGCATGTTTGGCTGGATAGTCCACCAGCTAATCCTTGACTAAGTGATAGCTTCCAGACGTGGCAGAGCCTGAGGGCCAAAGGAGCTCATTTTTTCTTGGCTTTCTACCCATTAGCCCCGGGTCCTATGTTCCCCATCAGCTACGTCCAGCAATACCTGGAAAGGGTCTTCGAGATCTGTGTGGATATTTTTTTGTTTGTTTTCAAAGGGTCTCGTTATGTTGTCCAGGCTGGTCACCAGCTCCTGGACTCCAGTGATGCTCTTGTCTCAGCCTCTCAGGTAGATGGGACTACATGCATGGGTGACCATGCCCCCCTTAAGATTTTTTTTTCCAGTACTGGGGGGCTGAACCTGGAATCCCGCACATACTTTGCAAGCACCCTGCCACTGAGCTGCACCGTCAGCTCCCTTTGTAATTTTTTTATAATTGGAGACAGGGTCTTGCTAAGTTACGCCTGCTGCCTCTGGCTTCCAATTTGCGATCCTCCTGTCTCTGCCTCTCAAGTTGCTGGGATTACAAGTGGGCTCCACAGCACCCAACAGATTTTTATATATCTTAAAAATTTGTCAATAAATAATAATAAAAAAAATTCCCAAGCCACAGTGATACACTGCTCTCTGGGGACAGAGACAGTCTGAAAGGGCAAGGAACCGTTGTTTAGGACCTGTGGCATGGAAATAACTTATCACTGCACACATACTACACCAGTGAGCACCGTTCCTTATGGGGGCTAAGTCTTGGCCCCAGGGGAAGGCAGTGATCAGAGGCTAGCAGCCTCTCCTGTATCCACTCCTGTGACACAGGGCGTGTCACATTAGGGTGTTGGAAGCCCTGGCTTGACCAAGATGAAGGCAAAGAAACAGGAAGTCTGGGTCCTGGCGCTGGCTGGCAGCTGGGGATCTGGTCTGGCTTCCAGGATTGGCCCAGAACCTTTCGCAGCTTGAAAGGGCAGGAAATCTTAGCTGGATGGGGACAGAGGAGGGCGAGGCGACCTCAGCAAAGCCAAAACAGGGCGGGGCGGAGGGTGCCCTCCAGGGGAGTCTGTCCGTGGGGTACAGGGCGAGGGTGGGGGGGGACTCAGGAGCAGGAAGGGGCTGCTGCACTGCCGCAGGGTGAAGCGGTGGCGCTGCTGTCGCTTTCCCTCCCGGGCGGGCCACCGAGCAGGCGGGGCCGGGTGGCCGCCTCCTCCCGGGGGCGTCCGGGGCTGCCGGGCCAATGGGCAGCGAGCGGAGCGGAGCGGGAAGCCGAGCGCCCGCCCGCCCGGCCCGGCCCGGCCCTCCCGCGGCAACTTTGCGCCCTGGCAGCTGCGCCCTGCGCTGTCGCCCACGTCCCGCGCGCTCCCCAGCCAGCCCGGCGGCCGCGCACCGCACGCAGCGCCCCTACCGGAGCACGCGGAGCCGCTGGCGCGGGCTGGGGCCGGGGCAGCCGCCTCCCGAAGATGCAGGATGGCAGAGCCGCCGCCCCCCGGCCGCTCCTACTGCACCACGGGCTCCACCTGCCTGCACCCGCTCAGCGAGCTCCTGGGCATCCCGCTGGACCAGGTAACCGGGCGCCGCCTCGGGGCGCACGATCCTGTGCGGGGTGGGGGGTGGAGGAAGTGTCCTCCACCTCGACCCCAACGCCTACATACTTTATACCTACCAGCCGGGCGGGATTTGCTTGTTTCTGTACCTTTTCTTGAGTCAGTATTACACTTTTTCTTTTTCCTTCCTTTTCCTTTTTGCTTTTTGTCTTTTCTCTTTTGGGTACTGGGGTAGGGGGAATGAACCCAGGGCACTCCGCTGCTGAGCTGCACCCCACCCAACCTCCCTCTTTTTTCTTTTGAGACACGGTCTCACTAAATTGCGCAGGCTCCCTCTGGCCACGAACTTGCGATCCTCCTGCCTCAGCCTCCAGAGTACGCTTGGATGACAGGAGTGCTCCACCGCGCCCAGCTAGGTGTTAGTATTTTTCTAAGAGTGAAAGGAAAGATATTCGTGTACCATATACGGCAAGTTAAACTTTTTTTTTTTTTGTAAGTTGTGGTATATAATTAAATTCTGAAGTCATCTGATACACAAATCCAGTGTTTTTTTTCCACTGGCATAGTCAGTTCATTATTATTTTTACTTTAGGTGATCCTAGTTTAAAAACCAGCCTGATTTAACTTGTAGAGAACATTCTGTAGATATTGAATGAGACTGGGGTTTAGACATCACGAGTGGGTTTCATCCAGAGCGGCACTTGTTTTGTAGCATGCCTGACTCTCATTGCAAATAGAAGGCAGGTGGCTGGAGGATCCTTCGGTTTTCAGAGGGCCTTAGTTTGTTCAGTTGGCTCCTCTCCTTTGCAGTCAGAGGCTTCTGAACAGGACAGGTCCGTGGGAGAAGCTGGGGAGAAGCACAGCCGGGTGAAGTTGTTTGGACTGTCCAGGAACTGCCTGCTCCCATTAACATTGAGAATGGCAGTGACAGTCTAGAGAGAGATCTTTGTGACAGAGGAGACTGTCTAACTTACTTTGTTGCTTTTGGTGCCTCCGGCTGCAGCTGCTGTGTTCTTACTAGTGATTCAGTAAATGTGTGTTGATGTAAAGGGAGTTGGGCAGGGCCTACTGGCCCCTGCTTCCATGCCTATTCGGTTTCAAGCTGAGTTTTAGCCCAGTTTATTATTTCCCTCCCTCACTGGAGATCTTCTTTCCTCTCTAAACAAGAGTGCTTGCTGCCCTTTCCACTCATATTCCTTCAGCAATGAGGAAGTGTGGCCTGGCGCCTTGCCTCATTCACTACTGTTTACTGAGTCACCCTGTCCTGTCCCCCCCTACTCTGAGGATCTGCCTGCTGCCCTCTGGTCAGCCGCAAACTCCAGAACATCAGGAACTTGGCAGAGGTATCAGATGCTAAGGTGTTTCTGCTTTTGTCAATTATCCCTCAGTTCATGGTGAGGTCAAGAGACCCAGGGATCCAGGTAGAGGCTGGCACAATAGTAGATTCTTTAGCTCTGAAACTAAGTGTAACTCATTGCTGAATTTCTGTGTTGTTAGGTGCCGTCGAGTAGGATCTGATTCATAGCAACCCTATGTACAACAGCACGAAACACTACCTGACACTATGCCATGAACATCATCTTTTTGTTTGAGCCCATTGTTGCAGCCACTGTGTTTCATCTTATTTTGAGTCATGCTGTATCAGCAAAAGGAGGTTCTAGGGGCTTTACTCCATTCCTGTCATTAAGATTGACTCTACTTTGGGGAGACAACTCTTCTTCATTTGTTTCTTGAATACCTTCCAGTCTGGGGGGCTCATATTTCAGCACTCTATCTGACTGTGTTTCTCTGCTATTCATAGGGTTTTCAATGGCTAATTGTTTTGGGAGTGGGTTGCCCGGTCCTTCTCCCTAGTGTTAGTCTGGAAGCTCAGCTGACACCTGTCCACCCTGAGTGGCCCTGCTGGTATCTGAAATACTAATGGCATAACTTTCAGCATCACAGCGACATGCAACCCCCTACAACATGACAAACCGACAGACACGTGGGAGAATTTCTGTAGGGAAAGTTTATTTTGTACTTTGAGCTCTCATCAGAAATTATATTAATTACATTTCCTCTTTTAAGCTGTTCTGCTTAGCTAGAGAGAGGAATCTAGGGAGCCTTTATGTACGGAAAGAAGTAGATGCCAAACCATGGCAAGTTGAGATTGGAAGGTGCTAAGCATGTTATTAACACCTTTTAACTGCATCCATGTCCATCTGCAACCTCCTGGATTTCTCCAAAAGTAAACTTGTTTTTTAATTTATATGAAGGATCAACAACAACAAGGCCTTAAAGATGTTAAAGTTGATCCCAGTTCATTTCTAGGGTAAACCGAAGGAAGAATGTTGGCCACTGAAAGGAACCCATGGGATCTTGTAGATCTGAGGTCTGCCTGACCACCCCCCAGCAGGGTCACGTCTGAATGACTCTGGAGGAAGCCGTGATATACTAATGCCCCCAATAGCTTATTTGATGCCCACAGAAAATCCCAGACCATAAATCATGTGATTTGAGGGTACACTGTGGCTTGAGGGTTTGTAAGGTTGTGTGTTCATCTCTTCCACCCTTTGAAGTCTTTTTAAGGGTTTAAATGTCATTCTCATCAGAATAAACTCCTGCTTTGCCAGCAAATGTCTTCTGTGACTCTGGCTGCTCCTCCACCCTCCTGGAGGCTCAGCGTCCTCATGTGTAAAGTGGGAGATGGCAGTGACATCAGCATATTGGGGTTGAGAGGTCTGTTATAAAGTGCTCTGTGTTAAGAAGTCCATGAGTCAGAAAGGGTATTGTCAAGGAGGAGAATCCAGCTCAGCCCATTCAAATGGAAAGACTTAATGACCTTCTTAGAGAGGTGTGTGCAGGGTTAAGGGAACAAACAAATGAACAAAAAGGTGCTGAGTTGCCCATAGCTGAGGGCCGCCAGGAAAAGGCGAGGAAGTCCATTGCCATTGCCCAGCAAGAGCTGGACGCAAACCCACACCCCTGCCCGGATGCAGTGGGGAAGCAGAGAGAATTTCAGTGCTTTTCCTCCCCCATGGGTGGCTCTGCTGGTATCTGAAATACCTGTGGGATAGCTTTTAGCATCACAGAAGCACACAAGGCCCCACAGCAGGACAGGCTGAAAAACACATGTCAGGTTACCCAGATACTTTTTCATGTGCCACTTACAGCCTTTGAATCCTTTTCCCAGTGTCTTACCATTTCATGTGTCTATTCCTAAGTTCTGATTGATTGTACTTCTGTGGCTATCTTTTGCCTTTGGGTCTCCTTCTATCACATAGATGTATTATCTGCAAAAATGGAAATATCCTTTGAGAATTCTGGTTTGTGAGAACTCTTTATTATTTTTCATCTGATTCTTCCATTTATCTCTTCTATTAACTTGTGATTGTTAGGTGCTGTCAAGTCAGGTCTGACTCACAGCAACCCGATGTACAAAAAAAAAAAGGAACATTCCCTGACACTGTGCCATGCCTGGCACTATATCAGTGCTTCTCTGCTATTCGTAGTGTTTTCCACAGCTGATTGTTTGGGGAGTGGGCTGCCAGGTTCTTCTCCCAAGCCTACAGCACCCAGTATTCCTAGGCGGTCTCCCATCCAAGGACTAAGCAGGCCCCACTCTGCTTAACTTGTGAGATTAGACAGGAT
Organism: Pedetes capensis; assembly: GCA_007922755.1. Classification (NCBI taxonomy): domain Eukaryota; kingdom Metazoa; phylum Chordata; class Mammalia; order Rodentia; family Pedetidae; genus Pedetes; species Pedetes capensis. Next base: position 49,516 of record VMDO01010080.1, read on the forward strand.
CAGACACCAGGGTGGTACGGCTGTAGACCTGCTAACTTCCGGGTGCCCTTATATGGGGAAGACTTTATGTAATTATATATACAGTAAGGAACAGTCTCTGTTTTGTTTCCAGGGGCTTTTCCTAGCCTGACAAGCCACTAAAGATGTTAAGTGTAAAATCATCTTATTCATTAGCAACAAATGGAGCATAGCATTTCAGATACCCAGTGCAGGAGATGGATTGTGTAAGGGCATCTGCAGGTGCAGCATAGATAAGTTGGCTGAAAACTGTATTTTGAAATGGTTCTCCATCCTCTGAGCAGACCTGGAGCTCCAGTAGTTGGTAGAATTATTTAGATACAAAGTGTCACTTACCCAGGATAAATTAGGCAAAAAATATTCTTTCGCCACTTTAGGGGAATAAGGAATAGAGCATGAATTTTTTTTTTTTTAAAAGCCATCTGCTCATGCCCTCACTACTGTTTTGGATGTGACCTGCCTTCAACTAACTGTTGTTGTTGTTGTTGTTAGATGTGTCTGACTCATAGCTACCGTCATAGGGTTTTCAATGGCTGATTTTTTTGAGATTGCCTTGGGAAGGGATTGCCATGTCCTTCTCCCACTTTTGCGGTGCTGGGAATTGAACTCAGGACCTCAGAGACTGCAGAGGGGCACTCTACCAACTGAGCTAAATCCCAGCCCTCAACTAACCATAGCCACCTCAATTTGCAAGATTGACTCCACTTTCACAATGGCCACTGTAATGCTGATGTTATTAATTGTGTCATGCATGGTTATGTATAGGGAACTACAGTAGCTGAAAAAGAAACTGTTTCTAGGCTTTACGAAGTTCCAGTTTGGTGGTTGCAAATTCTGGGCAGGAAGGATATCTTTCACCTACTGGCACCTTCAGACTATGTGTGTGTGTGTGTGTGTGTGTGTGTGTGTGTGTGTGTGTGTGAAGTTTATTCCATTTTAAGCCAGGATTCTTTGTCTGGGTTTCATTTCTTTGCCCCTTCAATTTAACATCTATAGAAAAAGGAGCAAGAGGAAGACAGACCAGGGAATCAGAATCCAGGACATGATTTTGAGAGGAAAGCAGCAAAGGTTTAGAACTGTCAGTGTAGTCTTGTGCTGCAGTTTAAAAGTGGGGCTGAATGAAGAGCGGCTTTAAAAGACGGGGTGCTCTGGGCTGATGGTGACACCACCAGTGGGTTGCGGTTACTCTGTGGTGCTGTGACTCAGGTTCCTCCACCTGCCCAGAGCTTTCAGCCACCTGGCTGGTGCCATTGGTCATCCTTGGAAAGCCCAACCTTCAGTTCTCCTCTTATCTAAGTCTTGCCTTTCCTTCACAGCTCAGCTCGCATTCCACAGTCATTATTAAACCCATTAAATATTTGTCTAGTCCTGTTAGTACCTGGTGCCTGGCCTTGTGTAGAAATAAAATCAAGCTCTCCATCCTGCTTTTATAGCAAGAGAGGAGAGAAGAGGCCTACCTACGCAGGCTCTACGCTACGACTCATAGCGACCCTCATAGGGTTTTCAATGGCTGACTGTTTCGGGATTGCCTTGGGAGTGGATTGCCAGGTCCGTCTCCCGTTTTTGTGGTGCTGGGAATTGAACTTGGGACCTCAGACTGCAGCACAGTGCTCTACCCACCGTGGAATCAGGTCCAACTCATAGCGACCCAATGTGCGATAGATGAAACACTCTCCAACACTGTGCCACACCCAGCACTATGTCCGCGCTTCTCTGCTGTTCTTGGGGTTTTTGATGGCTGATTGTTTCGGGATTGTTTTGGGAGTGGCCTGCCAGGTCCTTCTCTCATTTTTGCGGTGCTGGGCATCGAACCCAGGGCCTCAGAGTGTACAGAGCAGCACTCTACCAACTGAGCTATACTCATGGACCTTTATAGGTGCCACACACAGATTTATAGATGGTGCCTGAGGGAAAAGAGAAGGGAAGCCCACAGGACACACTGGATTCCTGTAGAATGCCTACATTTGACACATCCATATCTGATACTTGGTGAGCATTACCTTACATATGCTGAATTCCAAACGAATTCTCTCCCTCCTTCCCTTCCGGTCCATTCCATTCCGTGCCCCTCCTCTCCCCTCCCCTCCCCTCCCTTCCCTTCCTTTCTTCCTTCCTTCCTTCCTTCCTTCCTCCCTTCCTTCCTTCCTTCCTTCTTGCCTGCCTTCCTTCTTTCTCTCCCTCCCTCTCTTTTCCTTTCTTTCCCTTTTCTTTTTCTTCTTTCTTTCTGCAGTACTGGGGGTTGAACCCATGGCTTTGTGCAAGTGCTGTGCCACTGATGGGCATCTTCAGCCTCTTTGTTGTTTTTTTATTTGGAGACAGGGTCTCCCTAAGTTGCTCAGGCTGCCTCTGGCCTTGAACTCGAAATCCTTCTGCCTTAGTCTCCTGAGTGGCTAGGATTCCAGGTGTGCACCACAGTGCCTGGCTCAAACTGAAGTTTCCTTGTGGTCCAGATTTTTATTCATCTTTGCATTCCCAGGAAATAGAAGGTGCCCAATAAATGTTTATCATTAGTCACAATAGATGTCAACATTGTTGTTGTTGTTGTTGTTAGGTGCCGTCGAGTCGGTATCCGACTCATAGCGACCCTCTGTACAACAGGGGAAACACTATTGTCAGTGCTTCTCTGCTGTTCATAGAGTTTCCAATGGCAGATTGATTTTTGGGAGGGGGTTGCCAGGTCCTTCTCCCAAGCCTACAGTATCTGGTGTTCCTTGGTGGTCTTCCATCCAAGTACTAACCAGGCCTGACCCTGCTTAGCTTCCAAGATCTGATGGGATCGGATGCCACAGGGCTAAGGCTGCAGCCGATGTCAACATTATAAGTTATTAACATGTCAATATTACAAATTGTTAATCTGCATTATTGGGAACCTTGTTTTTATTTTACTTTTTATTTTTTAGTGCTGGGCCTCAAGTGTGTCAAGCATGTGCATCACTACTGAGTTACACCCCCAGCACAGGACCCTTTTTTTTTTTTCCATTACTTGGGGTTGAACCCAGGGTCTCAGGCATGCTTTGCAAGTGCTCTACCACCGAGCTGCATGCCCAGCCCATTTTTTACATTTTTTATTTTGAGATAAGAGTATGGCTAAGTTATGCAGACTCCTTCTGGCCTTGAAATCATGGTCCTCCTGCCTCAGCCTCCCAAGTTGCTGGGATTCCAGGCCTGCGCCACCATGCCCTGCAGTCCTTGTTTTTCCAGCAGGTGGCACATCGGCCTTTGTGGGAAGAGGGGTCCTCCACGGAACGTTGCTGATACCTGTGCTGCCTCCAGCCTTTACCCCTGGGCTTCTGACTTGAGCAATCTGCTCTTCAGCACGGGGACTTCCTGTGCACCCAAGCTCAGGGTTGATACGGGTATACAGCAATCCACCAGCCGTGGAGAGAGCTGCTTTATTTATTTATTTATTTATTTATTTTTCTTTCTTTCTTTTGGCTTCAGTCATTTGTACAAAGCCAGAGCTCCTCTGCCCTCCTGATTCCCCCATCATTGTCTGATGTCCAGAGTGACTGGCTTGTAGGAAGAAATTAATTTGGCTCATGTTGTTGTTGTTGTTGTTGTTGTTAGGTGGCTCATGTTGTTATGTTGTTAGGTGCCATCAAGTCGAGTCCGACTCATAGCGACCCTCATAGGGTTTTCGATGGCTGACTGTTTCGGGATTGCCTTGGGAGTGGGTTGCCACATCCTTCTCCCATTTGCGGTGGTGGGAATTGAACTCGGGACCTCAGAGATTGCAGAGCAGCGCTCTACCAACTGATTAAATCCCAGCCCCATAGGTGGCTCATAGGAAGAAATTAATTTGGTCAGACACAAACCACAAGGGCTGACTTCCTGCAGTGTGCCAGGGATTTCTGAGGGCACCCTGGGCTAGGAGGATTTAAACATAAACAAGGTAATAAAGTAGTGCTGCCCTTCATGAAGCTCCTTACTGGGCAGGGCAGGGACTCACCTCCCAGCCAGTGGTGCTCACGGGTGCTATGGGCGCTCCCTGCATGGGCAGCAGCATCCTCAGAGCGCCTTAGAAATGAACATTCTCTGCCTGGACTCCCCTGTCCACTGCTGTAGGGTTGCACCCAGAAACAGGTACTTTAGGGAGCCCTCCAGGGGATTCTGGGGTGCGCCAGGGTTTGAAGACCACCACTGGACGCACATGATTGGGACCCCACTGAACTGAGCCTGAGGGAGGCACTGGGACGGGAGAAACCCATTGTGCTTTGTGGAGGGGGATGAGGTGTGGCTGGCAGAGAGCTTTGCCCACCTGAACCAGAGCAAGAGTGGGGCCTGGGAGGAGGATAAAGTGTTTGTCAGGCTAAGAGGGTAGGGCAGTGCTGGGTAGAAAGAGCAGCGGGGACAGGGGTGTGGCCATGTGAAATCGATCAGGTCTTCAAGGAAGCAACCGTCCGCATCGGTGGCTGTCTGGGTGCAGTGGTGTGGCCTGCAAGACTTGAGGTGGATGCAGAAGCAGGGCCCTGGTGCGGTGTTCACGCCTCTTCCATGTGAGAGTTGGGCAAGCTTTTCCTAGAAAGGGGCAGATGTTAGTATTTTTGGCATGTGGCCTGCACAGTCTTTACAAAGCTCTGAAATGCTGTCATTGGTGGCATGAAAGGGGCCTTAATGTTATGTAAGCAGCTGGGCATGTGTTGTTAGGTGCCACAGAGTCATGTCCGACTCATAGCAGCCCTCATAGGGTTTTCAATGGCTGATTATTTCAGGATTGCCTTGGGAGTGGATTGCCACATCCTTCTCCCATTTTTGCTGTGCTGGGAATAGAACTTGGGACCTCAGAGACTGCAGAGGCATGCTCTACAAACTGAGCTAAATCCCAGCCATATGTATATATAATATGTGTGTGTGTGTGTGTGTGTGTGTGTGTGTGTGTGTGTGTATGTATGTGTATGTATGTGTGTATGGAGAGAGAGAGAGAGGAAAGACGTTTGTAACCTGCAGTCTCCATACAAGCAGACAATAGGGTTGGGGCAAAAGTCAGTTTAGTTCAGCAAGTTGAGGAGCTGGGATATTTGGTGGGTCGTCCCTCATGTGGAAGCTGCTTACCTGCATTTGGGAAGTGGAGGCAGAGAAGGAGACTGTGAGGGGCTGAAGCGCTCTGGGACTGTGGACGATTTCTGGCCGCAGGAGGAAGGGCCAGAGAGATTGCTACTCACTCTGCGATCAGGCTCTCAGCCAGCAGCTCTGCATACGTATGTCACTTAATGTCAGGAGTCTGGGAGGACTCTGGGGAGAGGAAAGGCTTTGTGGAATGGTGGAAGAAAAATGGTCCAAGGCAGCAGCCGGGGGTCTGGAAAACCACCGACCTTTTCCTCCTGACTTTGACTTTGCTGGTGTGGTGGTAAAATGGGAGCCCAGGGAGGTGAGCAGTGGGCGCAGGAAGGCAGTGGGAATGTGAGTCAGGCAGGAGGAAGTCAGGAGCAGTGTGGGACCGAGCTCAGAAGTGCAGGGTGCGTGCTGGGCAGGAGGGCTGGGGAGGGAAAAGAGGGTGTAGGCGGGGAGAGGTGGTGCCCTAGGCCTCCCAGACTCCTGCTGAGGCCTGAGCGGTGGCCAGCGCCTAGGGAGGCCTTGTTTCCTGGAGCTGCATATCAGTGTGGTGGAAAGTTCCTCTGTGGCTCCCCAGGCCTGGCTGCTGGGAGGTGGAAGTGGGCTTAGAAGCATCCTGACAGTGTCACATGTGGGTGGAGGGTCCACACGGTGGGGGAGGGCAGTGGGGAGCAGAGGCCTCTCCGAGTCCAGCCTTCAGATGTGGAGGCTGTTCACGGACAGCAGGAAGAACCGTCTCCACCCCAGGGCCCACGGGTGAGCCCTTCTGCAAAGTACTGGCCCGTGTCACAATCTGGTGGCTCCACGTGGAGTAATTGAAGGGAGGGCAGAGAAAGCACTGACGTGGCCAGGTACTCCCTGGCATTGAAAGCAGAGGCCCCAGGTACTCTGGGGCTTGAACCTTCCTTGTGTGAACAAGAGGTATCCTCAGTTTACCCGTTTGGTTTACAGACACCATCAACTCCGCGCAGCCAATGCTCACGCCCTCGGCACTCAGCCGGCTGCTCTGGATGCGTTATCTCAGGCAATTGGTGTGAGGACACTAGATGACCAGAAGTGATTCCTCAAATTTCAAACCGGGGAACAGACTTGCCCAAAGCCCCACAGGTGTGAGGAGGGAGAGGCAGGAGTTGAGCCCAGGGCTGGGGCTGGAGGCTGCGCTCCCAGTTCGTTACTGCTCTGTGTCGCAGCTACTGTAGGCTGCGTGGACTGTGCACTTCCTGTCCCTGAGATGCGAGGTGTTCTCCGCATCCTCCAGCCTCTGCTCACACCCTTCCTCCTGCCTGGAGCCTTAGTCTCAACCTTGGTCTTCTGGTCCCTAGGGCCAGCACCTCCCCTCTGCTGCCTCTTGCCTTGGCCTGATAGAGCCCTTTGTTTTTCCTTTGGTTCTTCTTTTTGTTGTTGTTATAGTTAACCTAATTATTTATTTAATGGTACTGGGGGTGGGGTTGAACCCAGGGCCTCGTGTATGCTTTTTGCAAGTGTTCTATCACTGAGCCACACCCACAACCCATTTTTTACTTTTTATTTTTTGTTGAGACACGGTCTTGCTGAATTACTCAGGCTTCCTCTGGCCTTTAACCTGGGATCCTCCTGCCTCAGCCTCCCAAGTTGTTGGGATTACAGGTGTGTGCCATCGCGCCCAGCTCTAAGGTTAATTTTGTTATATTTTAAAACCTGAAAACTATATTTATACAAACACCTGAGGACTGTTCAGCTGAGCATAGCATCTTCATACAACCTGAAAGAAGATCAAGTTTGAGTTAGAATCTATTCTATTTTTTTCTTTTTCAGTACAGGGGGTTGAACCCAGAGTCTTGCAGTCTTTGTAAATACTCAACCACTGAGCTGCACCCCCAGCCCTTTTATTTTTCTTTTTATTTTGAGACAGGATCTTGCTGAGTTATGAAGGCTGCCTCTGGCCTTGAACTTGCGATCCTCCTGCCTCTGCCTCACGAGTCACTGGGAAGAAACGTAACAAGGAATAGGAGAGATGAAGCAGTCTTTTCAATGGTTACATTCATGTCTACAGTACATCTGATTTTCTAAAAAGAAAATATGTTCTTGCCCCTGGTGAACTTTTTATTGGCATTTACAACAAATGGCTAATTCTTTTATAACTGATTCTCACAGCTTATAAACATTGCACCCAAGTTGTACAAAGTAATAACAAACATAAGGCACTCTTTCCCCTAGAAAGTTCTAACTCATAAAGCCTAAATCAAGGGGGCTGGGATTCAGCTCAGTTGGTAGAGCGCTGCTCTGCAGTCTCTGAGGTCCCGGGTTTGATTCCCAGCATCCCCAAAATGGGAGAAGGACGTGGCAACCCACTCCCGAGGCAATCCCGAAACAACCAGCCATTGAAAACCCTATAAGGGTTGCTATGAGTTCGGCACCTAAAACAACAACAATCTTTTGATTAGTCATAGACTCCTGGAGTTTATTACTGTGCCTCTTCCCTCAGGCATTAGATATTTATTCATTGGTCTGTCTGCTCTGAAAGTCTTTTTTCCATAGTCACTTACTGAGCACTCTGTTGGGGACAAAGAGACTCCTGAGGGTTTGTGCTTTTCAGGAGGCACAAGTGTAAGCACCTGTCCACTGCTCTCTTGCATGGAAACCCTTGCAATAAAGTGTGCCCCGTACTGCAGGGCAGCCACACACTGCTGCGAGAGGCCCTGCGGCATCCGTGGGCATCGTTCTGGAGTGCTGGAGTGGGGGTGACTTTCTGCATAGCGGCTGCTTTGCAAGGAGAAGGGGAAGTGGAATTGTAAGGCCAGGTGGGCCAAGCAGAATATTCCAGAAAGTAGCTGTTTCAGCACAGACACTGAGACTCCAGAAAAGAGTGACATTGTTTGTGGGTAGTGACCACTGTGAAAGAAGAAAATGTCAGCAGATGGGGTTGAAAGATCTAATTGTCTTTCCTTTGTGACTCAGGACTCGGCAGTATCTTATCTACCATCTAGAAAGGTGGTTTTCCACCGAGATGGCAGAGGAGGTGGGATTTATAGGCAGAATGGCTGAGGGCAGCAGAAACGAGAAATAAATAGCAGAATGGTTTCTTCAGTGTTGCTTTCCTTTACAGGGTTAAAACAAAAGATGAGGCTTCCTGACCATGCAGGGTCAGCTCAATGGGGCCACTTTCTGTTGCTTGTTGGGAATCTCTTGCTTTTTTGAAAACTGACACATTTTGAAGTTCATTCTCTTCACACGGTACCTAGCACCAGTGACCCCATTCTGGTTTGGTCTGGTGTGTTGGGGCCCAGTACAGGAGCTCCATCCAAAACAATGGCCTCCCATAAATGTTATTTAATACCAGTGAGCAGCAATGTGAGGCATCTTTGTGTGCTTAGGACAAGGTAGGGGCTTAGTGTATGCTTGTTGAATTGAAGTGGAATTTTATTTACATTCTCCGTCTGGAATGAATGACTAAGTTAAGATAAAATTGGACACCCTTCCTTTTTACCAACTGAGTTAGGCCTGTTTATTATCTGGAACCCCAATTTCATATAGAATTCATCCTGTTTTTAATTTGAAAGTTAATTTGTGGCACAATTGCTGATAGTTAACTCTTAATCTTGGGTTTCTTAATTATAACACACTGTAGTCCCATTTTCATTGCACGGAGTTGAAATACTCATTCCTGGCACTTATAAATGTAGATATTACCATAGTGTGTGTGTGTGTGTGTGTGTGTGTGTGTGTGTGTGTGGTGCTGGCGAGCATCCTACCACTGAGCTATATCCCCAGCCCTACCATAGGTTTTTTTTGGACCAGTTGTCTCAGATTTGTGTAAACAACATGTAGCAATTTTTTTTTTTTAGCTGTCTAAAGTCACATTTGTTGTTAGGTACCATTGAGTTAGGTCTGACTCATAGTGACCCTATGTACAACAGGACAAAATACTACCTACTACCATGCCGTACACATGATCCCTTTTATGTTTGACCCCATTGTTGCAGACACTGTGCTTCTTCTCATTTTGAGTCATATCAGCATATGGAGGTCCTAGGGGCTTTATTCCATTCCTTTTATTAAGGCTGATTCTTCTTTGAGGAGGCAACTTTTTCCCAGTTGCTTCTTGAATGTTGTATAGCCTGGGGGCTCATTTTCCAGCACTATATTTGACAGTGCTTCTCTCATGTTCATAGGGCTTTTAGTGGCTAATTGGCTCAGGACTGCTCTGGTCCTTCTCCCTAGTCTGTCTTAGTCTGGAAGCTCAGCTGAAACCTGTCCACCATGGGTGGCCCTGCTGGTATCTGAAATATCGGTGGTATAGCTTTCAGCATCATAGCAACACACAAGCCCCCACAGCATGACAAGCTGGCAGACAGATGAGGGAAAGCCACACATACAAATTTTTCTCAAGTGTTCTGTAACAGGGTCTCTGAATCACCTAAGAAAAATTTCAGGAAAAGATTACATCTGAAATGATAGAATCTGGAAATATTTTTGTGGCAGCAACTTGTAAGAAGAATGTAGCCTGTGGCCTTTAGGAACAGTACTTGTGTACTTTTGGGAGACCTTCTATTTTAAGTAAGTCAGAGTTCCCAGTAAACAAGATAAAGGGCTTGCTGCAGCCTTATTAATGACAAATTCTAAAAGTTTTGCCGGGAGCACAAGGAGGGAGAGTAATCAGGATGAAAAATAACTTCAAGTAGTTTGTAGTGGTTAATTGAAAATGTGCTTTGTTAAGAGACCTCTGCCCCTCTGGGCTTGAGAAATGTGACTTTCTGAGCAAGCTTAACTCATTAACTCATTTCTAATGTATTTTTGCCTGTAGCCATACCATTGTGGCCTCCGATCCCCATCAGATCTCAGAAGCTAAACAGGGTCGGGCCTGGTTAGTACTTGGATGGGAGACCACCTGGGAACACCAGGTGCTGTAGGCTTGGGAGAAGGACCTGGCAACCCACTCCCCAAAACAGTCAGCCATTGAAAACCCTATGAATGGCAGAGAAGCACTAACAATAGTGTTTCACTTATTGTACATAGGGTTGCTATGAGTTGGACACCAAGTGGACAGCACCTAAAACCAACAACAATGTGTTTTTTAGTTATCCAAAAAATGTGTACTTGTGAATCATTTACCGAATTTTTTGTAGCAGTGGAGCTCCCTTTGTAACATTTTAAAGTTTTCAGTGATTAACCTTTCATACCTTAATGATACTGATCTGTTTTAGGTCTGGTTATGAAAGTCCGCAGTGGCCTTAACACAGTTTACAATGTTGAGTTAAGATTTCTGGGCTTGTATTTCTGGGGATTTCCCAGCCATCATGTTACCTTAAATATTCCTTTCTCAGTTTTATTTACAGAATACCACCACAGAGCTCAGCTTCTAGTCTAATTTGGAAAAGAACAAGAGTGCATTCGAAAAGCTTTTGTTCAGGCCATTCTCAACTCTTATTTCAAACAAGGAATTAACATTTAAAAAACACCGTGGCTTTTTTCCCCTCTCCAGTTTGTCTCATTGATGATTCTGTAGCTCTGACCCAAAGCAGATGAATCAGCAAAGGAGCACGGCAAAAGTTGCTAAGGCCTGGAGGAAGTTGCTAAACTCAAAAGTTGTTTTGTAAAAGTTTATGGCAGGGTTTAACTCTGAGTATCACTGGGGTGAGGCTTCTTTGTACTTAAGACTTTGTTTTCCTTGTATTATTAACATTATTATTTGCTCTGTTTTTATTTTTCTTTTATCTGTTTGTTACATCAAAAAATTTTAACTTTGATCATTTTATTTTTGGTTTTGATTTTGTGTAGATACATTTTAAAAAATTAATTTTCTGGCTAGGTAGCATGTGCACTTGGTATTGAACTCACAGGCAGAATAGGGTATGTAAAGAAAGGTCGATCTCTCTCCTGGTACTTGGCTTCCTAGCTGGCCATTTCCTCCCGCCTTGGCAGCCCCAGATACATCACTTTGGACATAGCTATACTTGCACGCACCCAGAATCCTTTTCGTCTGTTTTCTGCACAAGCGATAGTCTGTGGTTCTTCTACTTCTTGCTTTTTTCCCCTTTATCTCTTAGAGATTGATTCATATCTTCATGTACAGAGCTCTAGAGACATCTGACTTCCTTTTCTGCCGCACACAGCAAGCTGGTGAGGGAGTTGGGATGTGGTCTCTGCTCGTGGTCCCCAGGAATATTGAGTCCCGAGTACCACTTCTGGTGGGACCTGTGGGAAGGAAAGCTGGGAGGTCAGGGGGTGCAGAGGACTTGGGGTTTATTTCCATTGTTCCCTCAGATGGAGGGAAGTGACTGGATATAGGTGTAAGGACGCTAAAGATTCCCACAATCCTGTGTATCGGGGATGAAAATTGCTCTGTCCCTTGCTGGCCTGGTGACTGTGGCACCTCTTTGAAATCTTTAGTATCCTTACCTACTGGAAACATTTCTCTCTCTCTCTCTCTCTCTCTCTCTCTCTCTGCTTGAATGGGTTGGTTTTAGATATAAAGAAATGCTTTTTGAGAGGAAAGACCTGGAACCAGGGCTATTTTTCCTTCCACTTTCCCATGGACTTAGTTAAAAGGGTCACACCTGTATATTTTACTGTTTTATTTCTCCAAATGAGATGTGTGCATTTTGGTGCATGCTGGCTGAAGTGCATTGACCTTTGTGGTCTCTCGAATCTTCTCTTTTTTCCACCTCCTTATTAGAGTAAGGTCAAAAATGCCTTAGGGACTATGTGTTACTCTGGGAAAAAGATCCTAGAACAGCTCCTCTTTTTTGTCCACTAGGGATGCTGAGCTAGGGTTTAGTTCAGTGGGTAGAGTGGTGCACCGCACTCTGAGGACAAGGGTTTGATCCCCAGCACCACAAAAACGGGAGAAGGACATGGCAATCCACTACCAAAGCAATCCCAAAATAATCAATGTTAAATACACGCAGCTTATTTAACAAAGGAGAAGCAAATCAACATTGATCTATAACTATGTTTGGAGAGCCATTTTATACACACTGTGGAGAGAAAAAAATGAAAGGTTTTCTACACACACAATTCTTTTTTTAAATGTATGGTGTCTGGGGTGTATTTACAAGGAGATGTAGAAGAAGCTCATCTTTTTCTTCCTACTTTCAGCCTTGCTGAGTTAACATTTACCTCAGTTTTATAATGACTTTTACCACATTGCACACCTTAAGTTGACTTGTTTTTAATCTTTCCATCGATGTCTTTAGAGTGTCTTTAGGTTTATCTTTATCTGATTGCCAGTTTTGTTATCTTGGTTTAAAAGATAATGAGGCTGTAAGCTAAAAACAGTCATTTCATCAATATAAAGGGTGGGGCTCTGTTGGATCTTAACAATGAATAATGAACTATACCAGCAAAAAAAAAAAAAAAAAAAAGGGAGAGGGACATGGCAATCCACTCCCAAAGCAATCCCAAAACAATCAACCTTTGAAAACCCTATGAAGGTTGCTATGAGTCAGACTCAACTATAGGGCATCTAATAACAACAACTTATCCTGTTGAAATTACAGAGAGAATTTGAAGAAACCTGGTGGGTCGTAAAATGATTTAGGAATAGACTATTAATGGCTTCCTAAGACAGCTGAAGGGCTGGGATTTAGCTCAGTTGGTAGAGCGCTGTGCTGCAGTCTCTGAGGTCCCGAGTTCAATTCCCAGCACCGCAAAGATGGGAGAAGGACCTGGCAATCCACTCCCAAGGCAATCCCGAAACAATCTGCCATTGAAAACCCTATGAGGGTCGCTATGAGTCGGATACTGACTTGATGGCACCTAACAACAACAACAACAAGACAGCTGAAAGCCACCTCTTATGTGCTGGGCACACGTATTTATTCAAGTAATGTGTGCCTAGATTTGGTTCCTTGTTATAGTTTCTAGAATTGAAGAAGTTAGAAAAGAGCCAGAAAAAGGGCTTTAAGAAAAACAACTAGGCTAAAGATTAAAGAAATAAACTTAAATAAGCAAATGAATCGAGTGTGTCTGACTCACAGTGACTCTCAAAGGGTTTTCAAGGGCTGGTTGTTTGGGAGTGGGCTGCAGCATCCTCCTCCCATTTTTGTGCTGCAGGTATTGAACCCAGGTCCTCAGAGAGCACAGAACAGTGGTGTACCAACTGAGCTAAGCCCCGGCCCTCTGAACAAATTGACCAAGAAGGATAAAAGCCGTTAAGAGCAGCCCTCATGAAGACCTCAGTGCCCTTGTTAGGCCCCTGTAGATGAGATGGGACATGAGTACCTCTCATTTCCTGACCAGGCTTTGAACTAGTTGGCTGGAGGAGAGCTGCTTTGTTCTCTTAATTTTTAATGAACTTTCTTTAGCTCAAGTGAAGGTTCTTGCATCCCTGTACGTTTGTAAACACTAAAACACCAACATTCGTTCATAACTATTAAGCGCCAGAGTTGTTGGATTTTACCCATTTCTCCATTATGTGTCTACTTTCTCTTCCAGGATCCTATACCTTATAGCTCACCCACTCACTATTTTGTAATCGTAAACTATTGCCATAATCTAATGAACATTTCCCCCACATTCTGCCTCACTCTTCTCTCTCACCCCGCCCCAGCAACCAACAGTCTGCTTTCCATATAACTCTGCCTATTCTGGACATTTCATATGAGTGGGACCGCAGGATGTGTGGGTTTTCTGGCGGGTACTTTCTCGTCCAAGGGTCTTTGCTGATTGTCCACTCAGTGTTAATGCTCTGTGGTACTTCATCTGTGGGAAGATTTTGAGATCTGGGTTTAAGGTGCAAACTTTTTTGTGTGTGTGTGTGTGTGTGTGTGGTACTGGGGGTTGAACCCAGGACCTCGAGCCTGCGTGCTTTTGCAAGTGCTGGACCACTGAGCTGCACCCTCAGCCCATTTTTTTACTTTTTGAGACAGGGTCTTGCTAAGTTACGCAGACTGCCTCTGGTCTCCAATTTGCGATCCTCCTGCCTCTGCCTCCCAAGCCGCTGGGATTACAGGTGTGCGCCACCATGCTGGGCTCAAGGTGCAAATTTTTGAGAAAATTTTGATTTACTTCTTTCAGGTAACCAAGGGCTTTCTCAGTCCAGGCTCATTAAATCCTGCCTTGGATTTTTAAATTTTTATTTATTTGTTTATTTTGGTCATACAGGGCCTGTGAATGTGAGCCCCTAAACTCTGAAACTGACACCTCAGGGGAGTCTTTGCTTGAAGCCAAGGCCCATGTAAGCACACGCCAAGGCCTCTCCCTCTGTGGGAGGGCTGGTCTTTTCCCGTGTGTGGGGTCTCCTTTCAGAAGTCTGGGTACGGCCTTGGCTTCAACACATCGCTTAGCTTTATGTGGTGCCTCCATGGCTTCCTTCTACCTCTCTCCCCCTCCCACACACATCCATCTTTCTCTCTCTTTCTCTCTTTCTCTTTTCCTGGAGTGCTTGGGGATTGAACCCAGGCCCTCGCACATACTTGGCAAGTGCTGTACCACTGGGCTGCACCCCAGCCCGTTTTTTAACTTTTTATTTTGAGTTAAGGTCTTGCCAAGCTGCCCAGGCTGCCTCTGGCCTCTAACTCATGATCCTCCTGCCTCCAGGGTGGGCTAAGAGGCGTGTGCTACCAGGTCTGTCTCCCCATCTCTCCTTTCTAGAGCTTTCTCTTCAAGCTCTAAGCCACCTAGGTGGGAATAAGCTGCAGGACAAATTCCATCTCTGAGCATGCTTGACTCTCTCTCTGATTTCTTGCATTTCTGATTTCTGAGAAACGCTTGCTTCCCTACCAGTTTATCTATGCATGGAAATGATCAGGTTGTCAGAATGAACTCAGGTTTAGCTTAATATATGTTCAGGTTGTTACATACAAAAATATTTATTACTCGGTGTGGTGGCGCCTATAATCCCAGTGACTCAGGAAGTGGAGGCAGGAGGATCTCAACCTCGAGGCCAGAGGCCGCCTGCGTAACTTAGCGAGATCCTGACTCAAAATGAAAAATCAAAATGGGCTGTGGCTGGGTGTGGTGGTGCATACCTGTAACCCCAGCACTCTAGAGGCTGAGGCAGGAGGATCAACGTGAGTTTGAGGCCAGCCTGGTCTACACAGCAAGTTCCAGGCCAGCCTACCCTGGGCTACACAGTGAGACTCTATCTCAAAAGAAAAAAAAAAAAAAGGATTGGGGTACAGCTCAGTGGAAGAGCACTTGCAAAGCAGGTATGAGGCCCTGGGTTCAAAACCCCAGTACCTGAGTACTGCAAGAGGAAAAAAAAATAGGCACGAAAAGTCAAGGGTTGGCACACACTTATATTTCCTTGTCCTTTCAGCTGGGAGGATCTACAAGAAGTGACGTTTCATTAGCAGTGGATGTACCTAAGCCTAGACCTCAGTTCCTAACAAAAAGAACCAGGACTCCTTGGAGAAATAGCCAATTCTAGGGTTGGGCCAGGAAATACACAAAATGAGCTTTAAGCATTTTGTAGGGGCAGAAAGTGTGGAAATACTCAAAACAAAAATGAAAATGGAACTCATGAATGATAACGGTATGTCAGGTAGACATAGGAGCTGAGTGAAACTGGCCAAAACTAGAAGAATTTGGGCAACCAATTAAATAAGGAACTATTAGATTATAGGAGTATAAATAAGAATAGATTACAGACGTTTTATATTATAACTCAAAGTACAAAATAAACATTCTATGAGTTCATGTTGGTAAGTGGAAGAAAACAGACAAATCTTGCTGCAGAAGAATTCCAAATAACTTATGTAGATTCTCTGTGATTCAGGAAGTGGAACCTAACTCTCCACACCTTAAAAAATGTCAGCTGTGCATTGTACACTACAGGAAGTGGGGTGGGAGCCTGAATTGTTAGGCTCTGTCGAGTTGGATCCCACTCATAGCGACCCTCACAGGATTTTCAGTGGCGGATCATTTCAGGATATTTTGAGATTCTTTCTGGACTGGATTGCCACATCCTTCTCCCATTTTTACAGTGCTGGGGATCCAACCCAGATCCTCAGAAAGTGCAGAGCAGCGCTCTACCAACTGAGCTAAACCTCAGCCCCAGAGCCTGAATTACAGTGGAGAAATCAGGCAAACACTCCCTCAGGCAAGTGACCAAGGTCACCATCAACAGTGATAACTGTGGTAGTATGTTATCCTTAATACCATGTAGCGGAAGTGGCATACTACCTCTGTGGTCTTCCTTGAAAAACCTTATAACCCCTTGTTAAGTGCCATTGAATCGGGTCTGATTCATAGTGACCCTATGCACAACAGGATGAAACACTACCTAGCACTGTGCCATGCACACAGTTTTTTAATGTTTGACCCCAGTGTTGCAGCCACTGTGTTTCTTCTTATTTTGAGTTGTGCCACATCAGCAAAACGAGGTCCCAGGGACTTTATGCCCTTCAGCTCTACTTTGAGGAGGCAACTCTCCCCCAGTTATTCCTTGAGTGCCTTCTAGCCTAGGGAGCTCATTTTCTAGCACTCTATTTGATAGTGCTTCTCTGCTATTGATAGAGTTTTCAATGGCTAATTATTTTGGAAGTGGGCTGCTGGGTCCTTCTCCCTAGTCTGTCTTAGTCTGGAAGCTCAACTGGAGCCTCTCCACCATGGGTAGTCCTTCTGGTATTTGAAATACTGGGGGCATAATTTTCAGCATCACAGAAATATGCAAGCCCCCACAGCATGATAAACTGACAGATATATGGGGCCATAATCCCTAAAGCCTATCTAATTATCAGAAAAAATAATCAGATAAGTACTAATTGAAAGTTTCTACAAAACACCTGACTAATACCTTTTGAAATTGTCAAGGATAGACAATAACTTATTTAAAAATAGGAGAAGATTTTTGATGTTGTTTGCATGAAAAAATGATAAATATTTGAGGTGATAGGTATGTTAATTACTCAGATTTGATCATTATGCATTATACTTATGCACTGAAATATCACACTGTACATAATAATTAGGTATAATTACTGTTATTATTAGGTGCCTTCAAGTCTGTTAATTAAGACTAAAACTAAAAATACTGTTGTACCAACATTAATTTCTTGCCCGTGATAATGATTATACAAGATGTTAATGTTAGGAGAAGATAGGTAAGGAGTATGTGGAACTCAGTACTGGTTTTGCCACTTCACGAAGTCTAAAATTGGTTCAAACCAGGTGCCTGGCGCATCCTTGTAATCCCAGCCACTCGGGAGGCTCAGGCGGAGAATCTCGAGTTCAAGGCCAGAGGCAGCCTGTGTAGCTTAGTGGAGATCTTATCTCAGAATAAAAACCAGAAAAGGGGCTCGGAGTCCAGCTCACCAGCAGAGCACTTGCCTAGCATGTGTGAGGCCCCGGGTTCAACTCCCCAGGACTGCCCAAAGAAAGAGTATTTCAGGATAGAAAGTTAAGAAAACATTTCTCAGGAGAAAGAGACAGACAAGGGTTTGTCCCTCAAACTGTGTTTCATTTGAGCACAGGACCCTGTTGCACCTCCACTTCTCTAATCTTAAGAGAGAAGTAAAATGAGGACGCCGTATGGAGTGAACATAGCATAAGCTCAGTACACGAGGAAAACCAAAAAACCTACCAAAGTCACCCAGACCTAGGGAAGCCGGGGAAATGATGACAGCAAAAGGAGCCTAAGGAAGTGTGACAAGTGAATGGAATGCGGTGTCCTGGATGGGGTTCTGGAATGGAAAAATGTTAGGAAAACAAGGGAAATCTGAATAAAGTATGGATTTTAGTAAGGTCAAAGGATGACATTATAACAATTCAAAGATCTTAATTGGCAGTTTTTGGTTTTTCTTTTAGAGTTGGAGTTCTTTTCCTGCTTGAATATTTTTATTTATGTATTTATGTATTTATTTATTTTTGCTTTTCAATTCTACAGTGGACTAACATTTCATTCCATCACATAAAATCAGTATTCCTATGGTTCAAGCAAAGGAGATTGGTCTTACAGACGGAGGGCTTGAAAAAAAAACAGCAGAAACAAAAACAGAAAGCGGATCTGTCATATTAGTTGCTGTCCTTGTAAGGTGGAAATCGAGTGTGCTCATCTGCTTTCCCTCACTGTGACAAAGTACGTGAGATAATTAACTCATTAAAAAAAGGTTTGTTTCTGCTCATGGTTTCAGAGATTTATGTCCATGTTCACTTGGTCCTTTTGGGTATTCCATAGGGGGAGTGTGGGAGAGGAGACCTGTTCACCTCATGGTGGCCAGGAAGTAAAGAGGGAGAGACAGGAAGGGGCTAGGGTCCCAATATCCTCTTCGAGGACACGCCCCCAAAGACCTAACTTCCTTCCTAGGCTCCACCTCCTAAAGGTTCCACCACTTTCTATGGTGTCATAGGCTGGGGACCAAGCCGGTGGGTGACATTTAAGATTGAAACTGCAGCAGATAGAATAATAGGAAAACAACTAATTAATTAACATCAGATTATTAGTGTTGTTATTGTTATTGGTGTGTGTGTGTGTAAGAATTAAAACAGAGAGAACTTTGTTATCATACTAATTAAAACTGGTTTAGGTAGTAGGCATAGCTCAGTGGTAGAGTACTTGCATGAGTGACTTCATTTTGACTTTTAGCCTGGTCTATTGGGACCCAGTGCAGGAGCCGAGTCTAAAACAATAGCTTCCTATAAATTTTATTTAATAATAGTAATACATCAACTGTCTCAGTTGGTAGAGTGCTGCGCTGCAGTCTCTGAGGTCCCGAGTTCAATTCCCAGCACTGCAAAATGGGAGAAGAACCTGGCAATCCACTCCCAGGGCAATCCCGAAACAGTCAGCCATTGAAAACCCTATGAGGGTCGCTATGAGTCAGATACCCACTCGACGGCACCTAACAACAATAATACATCCACATGGTTCATTCATTGTGACAAGTGCATGTTACTAATGTAAACGTTAATGGGGTAATAAGCTGGGTGAGGAGTATGTGGGAACGCTGCGCTATTGCCATACATTTTCTATGAATATAGGATTATTACGGAAAATGAAATTATTTTAGAACAGATGCTTTTTATTTTTAATCTAGGATCATTTGTTGTACTCATCTGTGAACATTAGTTTATACACCAGGGTTTTAGAAGCCAACCTGCCTGCCCTCCCTTCCTTCCTTCCTTCCTTCCTTCCTTCCTCTTTCTTTTTTTCTTCCTTTCTTCCTTCCTTCTTTCCTTCTTCCTTTCCTTTTCTTTTCTTTTCCCTTCCTTCCTTTCTTTTCTTTTCTTTCTCTTTCTTTTCTTTATTTCTCTTCTCTCTCTCTCTCTCCCTTTCTTTCTTTTTCTTTTCCTTTTTCTTTTTCTTTCCTTTTCTTCCTCTCTCTCCTCTCTCTCCTCCCTCTCTCTCTCTCTCTCTTTCTCTCTCCCTCCCTCCCTCCCTCCCTCTTTCTCTTCCTCCTCCTTTTTCTCTCTCTCTCATCTCCTCCCTCTGCTTGTGATGGAAATTGAATCTGGAGGCTTGCACATGCTAGATAAATGCTCCCTACTGAGAGAATCCCCTGGCCCTACAGGATTTTCTTCTCAGAAGATTAGAAAGTTAACATGCAGGTGCACTGGTTTATATTTGTGCTCAGATCTGCTTTTGTATTAAAATTAGCTTTATTAAAATATTTGCATGCATTCTAAGTAGTCATTTCAGTGAAGATGTAAGGACTTCTGGTTCATCTTAAATGTTCAGGCTCCTGATGAGGTAATTTTCATGAATGAGTAATTGTTTAATAAGAGGAATACTTCTTTCACCATAAAATCAAACAGCAGAGATCCACGCAAACAAAACCCCTCATGCATTTGCAGTTGCTCACTGAGATGGTCCCTCATTAGGTTTTGGCTTTGGAAATGCTATTCTGTCTCTGAGAACGCTGCCTCTCAGTTCTCCATGCAATCCCTCCTTATTAGAGAACCATTCTAAGAGTGTGTGTGTGTGTGTGTGTGTGTGTGTGTGTGTATGTATGTGCATATGTGTCTGTGTGTGTGTGTATATGTATATATGTATGTTGTTGTTAGGTGCCGTCGAGTCGGTATCCAACTCATAGCGACCCTCATAGGGTTTTCAATGGCTAACTATTTTGGGATTGCCTTGGGAGTGGATTGCCAGGCCCTTCTCCCGTTTTTGCGGTGCTGGGAATTGAACTCGGGTCCTCAGAGACTGCAGCGCAGCGCTCTACCCACTGAGCTAAATCCCAGCCTATATATATATATATATAATTTTTGTGTGTGTGGTACTGGGGGTTGAACCCAGGGCCTCATGCTTGCATGCTTTGCAAGTGCTGGACCACTGAGCTGCACCCACCCCATTGTTTTACTTTTTGAGATAGGGTCTCACGAAACTACTCAGACTGCTTCTGGTCTTAACCTTGTGATCCTCCTGCCTCAGCCTCCCATGTTGCTCGGATTACAGGTGTGCGTTGCTGTGCCTGGCTTAAGCAGATACTGTTTAAGTGGTTGTTGTCATTAGGTGCTGTTGAGTTGGGTCCTACTCATAGCAACCGTATGTACAACAGAAGGAAACACTACCCAACGCTGTGCCATGCACATGGTCTTTTTTATGTTTAAGCCCATTGTTGCAGCCACTGTGTCAATTCATCCAGTTGAAGGTCTTCCTTTTAAGAATGCAGGAGAAAATCTGCTCATAAGGAATGTAAGGCTCCAGCTTGACCTGACCATAGCCATCTTGGTGGTATCTGCCATTTTGCTTGTCAGGTGACCCTGACACACATCCCAAACCCCTTAGGACACAAAATTGTTAAGACAATCAGCCATGTGTTTCATACCAGACAATGACACATAGACTTCTTCTTAACTGGTATTTCTTAACTGACACTGGATGTGTTAACAATTTTTGAGAGAGGCCAGGAGCATTCCAGGTGGCCTCAGCTCCCCTTTGTCCAGGTTAACATATAAACCCCTTCCTCCTGCCTTGGAGAGCAGGAAAATACCTGTTTTGCCACTGCCCAAGACTCAGTGACGGCTGGGGTTGAGCTCAGTTGGTAGTGCTGCTGTGCATTCTCTGAGGTTTTGGGTTCGATCCCTAGTGCCACAAAAATGGGAGAAGGACCTGGTAGCCCACTCCTAAAGGCAATCCTGACACAATCAGCCATTGAAAACCCTATAAATAGCAGAGAAGCACTGACATAGTGCCGGGCACAGCACAGTGTCGGGGAGTGTTCCATTCTATCGTAACAAAGTGTTGCTATGGGTCAGACCCACTTGACAGGACCTAACAAGAACAACAGGACTCAATTGTATCTGTTGTGGGTTGCTGTCTGCCGCTGGACTCATTCCAGCCGTAGGCCTCCAGTCGGGAGCAAGGCTCCAGCCACTAAAGACCCGCTGGGTGATGAACATTGCTTGAGAGCTGTGCTGCCTGGAAAGGAGGCTTATGCCCACAGCTACTCTGAGAAGCCCTGAGAAAGGCAGGCTCAGAGGTTTACGCTCATGGCGGCTCCTCGCTTCTCAGTTCCAAGGGACAACTCCCACTCTCTGGGTGTTAGGCAGTTCTTCGTTGCAGCTCTTTTGCTCCGAGTCTATGGAATGGACTGCAGCTGCTGCTTGCCCTGTGCACCGTGCCTATATACCCTTCGGGGACCAATCAGAGGCTGCCACATACTAAGGGGTGATTGGATCAGGAGGGAGATGCAAACTGTGGCATCGTAATGGGAACCAATCATGGGATGTTCCTTAACAGGCCAATGAGGAGCCTTTGGGTAATTGCAGAGTGGCCACTCAGGGTCTAAGGAGGGGATTTGGAAGTTGGAGCCATCTTGGCAAGCTGGAAGCCCAAAAGTCCTCAGATGTAGGGCTGAGGTTACTGCCCTGGGAATGAGTCTCAAATCTTGAGATGGGTCAGGTAGGCCCTGAGGCGAGCTGCCTCTCTAGGCTTGTTCCCTACAGTCTGTGAGTCTCTAAGAAAGTGCACTTGTCCATTCCTGCATCTGTCTGCCTCTGTCTTTGACCTCATGGCACCATCTGCCTTTGGTGGCTGATTCTCATACACTGGGACTGGATTTTTCCAGAACAAGGACTTATGGGTTATCAGTGAATGAAGTAGACAAACCTGCAGACCCCGGCTGTGTAACAGGTGACTGGGTTTCCTTCTGAGTCTGTCCTGTGATCTTGCCCTGCCCCATGGCAGTGGGAATAACTGTAATGGAATCATGACGTCTGGGCTCCTTGGCACAGAGCTGGTGTTTATTAGTCATGTGACCTTGGGTTTCTGAGCCCCTTATCTGTAAAATGAGCAGGTATTATTGACGTTAAGGGTTTGTTGTGAGTACCAGTGAGGAGAGTGATTGATGAGAAAGGTTTGAGCAAACTGTTGAGTCAGTGTATAGATGCTGTTTGCTATTTTTTCCTCTGTTGTCTGCTCATCTCATTTTTGAGGTTAATGGACAAAAAGACTTTATTATTATAGCACTAAGCTTAAGAAATACAGATTTCTTATCTTTCAGGAGTTTCCTTTTTTTTTTTCTTTGGTGGTGCTGGAGATTGAAACCAGGGCCTTGTACATATTAGGCAAGTGCTCTACAGTGGAGCCACACCCCTAGCTCAGGTGTTTCTTTTTCTTTTTTTTAAATAGTATAGAATATGTTGTTGTTGTTGTTGTTGTTGTTGGGTAACATCGGGTTGGGTCTAACTCATAGCCACCCTATTTACAACAGAACTAAGCACTACTTGACACTGTACCATGCACACGATCTTTTCATATGTAAACCCATTGTTGCAGCCACTGTGTTTCTTCCCATTTTGAGTTGTGCCGTATCAACAAAAGGAGGTCCCAGGGGTTTTACTCCATTCCCATCATTAAAGTTGACTCTATATGAGTAGGCAACTCTTCCCCAATCATTTCTTGAATGTCTTCCACCCTGGGGTGCTCATTTTCTGGCACTTTATTTGACAGTGCTTCTCAGCTATTCATAGGGTTTTCAGTGGCTGATTGTTTTGGGAGTGGGTTGCTGGGTCCTTCTCCCTAGTCTGTCTTAGTCTGGAAGCTCAGATGAAACCTGTCCACCATGAAATACCACTGGCATAGCTTTCAGCCTCACAGCAACACGTGAGCCCCCACAGCACAACAGGTTGACAGACACATGGGGGAGTAGAGAATATGGACAGGATTTATTAAGGATAGAGCACCTTTACGGAGTAATTACAGGAAAAACTGAGGGCCTGGAGAAGTTTACATAGACCTCGAAAAGAACTTGGAAAAACGTCAGTTTCCTAGGTGAATCGGCATAAGGATACGTCTATTCCCAGGGTAAGGCAAAGGCAGAGAGAAGAGGAGAGTTAGGTAGACATCTCAAAGGAGAAGTGCCTTGGACAGACAGAGAAAATGGCAGCTGAGAGAAAGGAGGGTTGCACATGGCTGCCTGAGAAGAGAGGAGGGTGGGGAGCAAAGAGAATGGAGAGGAAGGAAGAGAGAAGATGAAAGGAGGAGAGGGTGGGCACAGGTCCCCTCTAGTTTTACTCAGACTAAGTCATGCCCAGGGTGATGTGTTTGTTCTCTAAGATGGTTCAGTGGCGTGGATTAGGGTGTGGTCCCCTTAGAAAATGTCATTCCAGTGTCCTCAGAGACACACGTGGCTTCATCCTCATGGCAAAATGGTCAGGAGCCATTTTCTGTCCCCTTCTCTTCGATATTGCCTGCTAATACCTAAGCTACTCTGCTTAACATTCCCCCACTCAAGAGCTGGGACCCTAAAATCATTTAGTGAGTGGGTGACGCATTAGATCTGGCTACTTCTGGCTGAGAAGTCTGGTAGAGGGCTTAGGATCCCCACCTTTGCTGACTTTCAGGCTTAGGAGGATGGTCAAGGGGATGGATAGATAGATGTATGTATGTATGTATGTATGTATGTATGTATGTATGTATGTATGTATGTATGTTGTTGTTAGGTGCTATGGAGTCTTGCCCAACTCATAGCAACCCTCATAGGGTTTTCAATGGCTGATTGTTTCTGGATTGCCATGGGAGTGGATTGCCATGTTCTTCTCCCATTTTTCTGGTGCTGGGAATTGAAACCAGGATCTCAGAGACTGCAGAGCAGCGCTCTACCAACTAAGCTAAATCCCAGCCTCATATATGTGTGTGTATGTGTGTGTGTGT